>QUOP01000142.1:0-25846 GCA_003675405.1 Hericium coralloides
TGGAATGAAGAGTGATATCAACCCCTTCGTATTCATCATGAAACGCGCATGCTAACTCGCGCGAAAGGCGTGCAGAAGTCTGTAGGATGGTTAGCACAGTGCGGAATCGGCATCCGAATGCGACGCACCAATGCCCCGCACTCCGAACCAAGACCCACTCAGCACGTACAGGCCGTCGCACTGCCACGCCGGAAACGGTCAACGGCGTCTCCCAGCAGCGACCAGAGCGAGACCGACCTGCGGTAACGGCCCGGATATAAGAGACATTGAGGTCTTGCATGGTTTGGGCGATGGAGAACGACATAGCATGCAAAAAACGGCCGATAAAGCGATGGAAAGGGCGACGGACTAGAGGGGAGATGTGGGGGGAGGGAAGAAGACCGGGGGCGGACTATGACTCTGCTTAAGTGGCAGCTTTCGTCACTAGTCACGTGTTCCATCGTCACATAAATGATGGTCTTTGCTGATGTAAATACTTGGATGTGGGATGCTTCTGAGGATTCCGGCCATATCCCGGCATCTGGACTCTGATTCCAGTCCTGGTCCCGGGGTTTTGGTGAGTGCTGAGGGCATACAGACATCAGCTTATATCAGCTAACCTTAACCTGACTCGAGTCTTGACTTAGCGCCCAAACCTGAATCTAAGCGCAGGCATTCCGCGGCTTCCGGCAACGCCCGGTCGGACTTGGAACTACTTGTGGGATGCTGCGATGCACGGTCATGCTCTGTCAGCATCACGAAAGCCCTCTGCAACACATTTCTTGCTGAATTCCTTACCAAATGACCTCCTCTCGCTCTTCAGCAACTGTTTTCTTCCATTGGAAACCATCAAGGCGACGGTTTATGTTACAGAATCTCGAATTAGAAGCCATCTGGAGGACGTGGCAGCCGCGGGGAGTGTAGACAGGCCATGGCGGCTTGCTCGTATTTGCCGTGATGCAGTGAGTAGTTGTACCATTTCATGGCTATGTATTTCTTGACGCACATTTCAGGTAGTGGCCCAAAAGGTGATGTTGGAAGCAATGCACCTTGAAGCCCGCACTCCAGGCAATCATCGCTCAGGCCGCAAATGCACCTTGCGGAGTTTCCCGCCGTTGCTTATCCAGGTTGCGGAATGGTATAATTCTCATTATCGGATTGATGGTCGACCAGTGCGGGTGCCAGATGCAAGCTTCGTAGAGGCACTGCTGCAGGCGGTGGAAGGGTCCTGGACGCCACCAGGAGGAAACAGACCGAAACCGAGACGGACAGAGGTATGGGGTCATCGGCATTCCTTGTGTTATAGTAATATCTGATTGTGTGCGGTGCAGGTCCGGATGAGATTGTGCGCGATGAGGAGGACCCGGTGACAGTGGTTCATAAGCGAGGGAGTAAAGAAGTGGAAACAGGGGTCAAAGGTGCGTTATGGCCTTGTAACATTTAGTCCAGTTTGCTAACTATTGTCTAGAAAGCCCACAGCTCATGTCGTGTGCACGGATATCCACACCGACAATGCCGGTCATCCCAACAAAGCGGCGGAATAGTGAACCGGAAGTCCTGCAACCACCACCCCCCAGTAACATGATGGGTCTGGCAGCCCGCGGGCCAGGTGTGCCAAGTCACTATCTCCGGACTCGAAGCCAAGCCCTGCGCACGATGAACATGGAAACACGACGCAAGCTCAGGAACATAGTGGGTTTGTTAATTATTTGTGTTCCATGCACTGATTGTTTCCAGATGTATCTATCGAGTGGACTGATGCTAAATTCTGCAAGTTGTCCGAACGTGATATGATCTGCGATCCGTCAGATTGGTGCTCTGGAGCAGAGCATGACAACTACGGCGCAGGAGCTGAAAGGCAGCATGGCGCATTAGATTCGAAGCTCGACCGTGTCTCTGGACAGGTGGCGGAGTTGGCCTCGAGGTCCGCGGATTATGTGATGGTCTTTCTAGACTTCGGAGGATCACAATGACCTGTCGACAGGCATTGAGCAGCAGCTTGACACAGTCACAGACCAGTTGACATGGATCAATACCCGCATGCCTTTTCCTGCTGATGCGATTTCAACAGACTCTGAAGCCGGACATTCATCAGATAGCAGTAGGGGGAGTCCATAGTTTGTTGTAGCTCACAAATCTGATATCAGTTGACCGCGGTCCATGTTTAAATAAAGCAGTCCGAATCCGTGTAGCAATGAGAGTCGGTGTGGCTCTCGGGCAGAATACCCGGATCTGACTTGACGAGTCCGAGTCCGAGAGAGTCAGTGAAGTACACGTTAGTCCGAGAACGTAGCAGTCCGCAAGTGCTGGAACAATTAATCCGAGACCTGGTTAATCCGGCTGAACCGAAAACCGGATCCGGATCCGGATTTGGCGATGAGTCCGGATGGTGTAGTCCGGGTCCGGGTCCGTTAATCCGGATGGGGGCAAACCGAGACGAGCTCGACCGTAATTTACGAGGCATGAGATATAGGGGGCGGAGCTCAGCTGTAAGCTACGGTACATATCTATATAAGCTGGCCCGTAACTTGCGGTCTATGCGGAAACTGAGCTCGCCCGTAGCTTACGGACCAAAAAGGTGTCATTTGAGCTCGTTTGACCAGCCCGTAACTTGCGGCCTTAGGTCACTTTTGTCTGGCCCGTAGGTTGCGGCGAAAGTCACCGTATTGTGTGATAGATGTGGATAGGAGTTTAACAATTAAATTGACACGCTAATAGTATCCGCTCGACGAGGGCTAGCTACACTGGTAGGTGTACAGGGGTCAGATTTTAGCAGAACTACGTTTTGCAATTCGAACCAAGCGCGACCTGATTCGTTGAAGGCAGCATATGGTCTTCGGGAGGAGTGTCGGTATTTGACAACTTCCAGTTCCAGTAGAACGAAGCAAGGGGCTCGCGGGATTTTAAGCGCCCATAGGGGGTAGGGTAGTTAGTCCACCTGGTAGTCGCGTTGTAGGAAATATGCAGTACATGACGTAAGCTTTGATTTTGGCACGAAAATGCCATTTCGAGATACCAGTGGTGCGCCTGGACAGTATCCCAACTGCAATGGCCGAGGCAGGCAGTAACGAAACAGAAGTAAGGCGAGATTTAAGTGATATTATGTCTTGGGCACTAATATTGGACTCATAAATAGGAGGATCTGGTCGTCAATGCGGAGGGCTACGTGATATGTCCGAACTGCCAGTCGAACGTTCTCGTCGGCAATGGTGGTATCAACAACTTCAGGAAGCAGCATCTTGGAAGCAAGAAGTGTGAGAAGGACCGAAGGAAGAATGAGAAGGAGACTGCAGCAAGGCGCACTGCGAGGCCGATTACCTCGTACTTTGGTCCATCGAATTCCTTGCCCATCCCATCCACAGTATCTGCTCCGCGTCGCATCACAGCAGGCCGATCTGGAGAGAAGTCCAGGTCAGCACGGCGGCCTTGTACCACAGCGCAGCGATTACTCGAAAAGCTCAGGGACGCCATCGCACACATACCTGCATCGTTATCAGAAGGCGCTGATGATGACCACATTGCGGACTTCGCAGGAGACCCCCCGACGATCCCGAAGGAAGATGCCTGGGAGACGCTAGACCCGATGCTCAATCGGTTGGTGGGATACGGGACAACGCCAGAGGCTGTCGCACTTGAGCTGCGTCGTGGTAAGAAGGGGTTGGACGGGCTTTATCGGTATCTCACCCACTTTGTCAACGAAAATGGGGTGGAGGGGGGACTGCTCGAAGGGAAGATGGATGTGCTGTTCAAAGCCATCCACATTGTGTGAGTATATCATCAAATGCGATGCCAGAGCGAAACTCAATGTGCCCCATAGCATCACCCAGCACGGCGGTGTATGGCCTCAAGAGATAGCGCACGAAGTAATTGATGTGGACGATGAATCAGTGGTCGATGTTATCGACGTCGATGAAAATAGTATGCCGGCCAATGCTGAAGATGCAGCAGTATCCAGGAGTGTTGCGCGCCATCCCACATCTGACAACGACGTTATTCTCGTTGAGCGTCCGGCAAGTTCAACGTGTACTGGCATCGTGCTTACCTTTCCCCCGGGACAAACAGCAAATTCATCCTACCCATTCATGCTGCATGACACGCGAGGCGGCCTCCCATGGGACTACGAATGGCGAAACGGTGTCATGACAATCTGGGCACGATCATGTACAGGAGCAGCTGTCGCAGGCGATCTACGATGTTTGTCATGTCGTGAACTTGAAGACAGTTCGCTGCTGGAAGGAGTCGTCGATCGAATCAAGAACGGCGTTCATGAGAATGCACCATTCGCTTTTCATGGGCTTGGCGCGTTGATGGTTCTCATTCGGCGGAAGAATGCGAGCCTCGACGACCTTCGGCTCCGTCGCCTCAATGACGCACGGAAGCTTATCGGCCGTGCAGGAGTTATCGACCAGTACAAGCAGATGCTCTTTGCGTTGTCGAGCTCCAAGATCCCGCGCATTGATCGCGTGTTACGCGCAGGATTTAACCGGCATATGGGGATCCATGGCATGTTAGAACTCGTGAAGAAAGCAGCAAATGGAACTTACCACCCGAAGAGCTTTGACGAGGAGGATGATCTGCAAGCGCTGCTGTTACTGAGGCTTGGCGGTACTCGAGTTGCAAACATCGCTCACAAGATGTTTGCTACGCCAGCCGCTGCTACTATCCGACGCCGACCCACGATTCCTTTCCTTCTCCCATCGCTGGGCTTCCCACAGCTATCTGAGATTGAGAGGAACATTGAGTCGTGTTTTGAAGCCCTCAAGGATATCGATTTTCTGAAGCTAGTGGCTGTCGTCCATGGCGTCGTTATGTTCGATGAGATAGCAACCGAGCAGCGGACACGATGGGATGACCAAAGTAACAAGTTTCTAGGGATATGTCGTGAGCACGGGTACAAGACAATGCTCGACTTTGGGAGTAAGAAAGACCTGGAGATGTTGTTCGAGGATCTGGATCGCGGTGAGGTGCATCTTGCATCAGACGTTAGGCGCTCTTTCCCCGTTCATGTAATGCAGCCTTCTCACGATTTTTTGTCTGATAGGCCACAGTCGGTGCACTCGGACTGTTAGCTGCTGAATCACATCTATATAGCGCACGTCCAATGCTTGTCTCCGGCAGCTGCAAGCGAGAGAATGCTCAGCAACATGTGTTGTTAATCCAGACAACAATTGATGCCGTTAATCGCAAAGCAACCCTTACAAAAACAAGAATCGTGTCGCTCGCGTCCGATGGCGAAGCTCGACGAGGTAGAGCACTCATTAATCTCACATTTAAGAGAGCTCTTGAACCCTCCTCCCCGATATTTGACTTGCTGTCGCCTCTCCCACTCATGGACCTTCACGTTGGAGACGACGATATCACTCCGGACAAGGATTACAAGCACGTTTTCAAGCGCCTTCGAAATGCGCTTCTCCGTAACAAGGGTATCCGTGTCTGCGGTGTATGGCTCACTCCGTCAATCATTCAAACTCATCTTCAAGATGCTGGCCATAGTGCGATGCATATACGGTCGCTCTTCAACCCTGAAGATAAGCAGGATGTGGTCTTAGCCTATAACCTACTGAAGGATATCTGGACTTTACCTCCACCATCTGATTCCGGTAACCGACGGCTGGGATTTTCAGCTGCGCGGGAGGCGTTGAGGATCTTTGGGAAGCTCTGTTATTGCTTGGTATATCCATATGTCTGTGTCGACTTTTCGCTCACAGAGCAATTGGAACATCTCAGCGCAGCTGCTCATCTCGCGCTAGCCCTGTATTCTCAAGACGAGGCTCGCGGTGACTTTGTTCCTACAGCGCTCTATATTGATATTATGCTCATGATCAAGAACGCATACTTTTGTGTCGCAAAGGCCAAGGCTGATCTTCCGAACAGCCAATTCTTCTTAATTCTTCTAGGCACGGATAGGCTGGAGACGTTGTTTGGAATACTCCGTACCATGGTTGGCAACGACACCAATCTCGACATCTTGCAACTCGCACTTCGCCTCTCGGGAACGACCGACGTTGCAAATATCCTCGCTCGATATCCAGAGTGGGATAAGGGACCACGACGACTTCGTCTTCCGACTGTTTCACGAGACTCAATGGCAGTCCCTGATGCCGCTGATCATATAAACCCGCGCTCGTGGAGAGCTAACACCTATGTATCTGAGGTGTCCCTCGAAAGCTGCTGGAAGTATGGGCGCCGTCTCATTCAAGACTTGCATCCATTTACTTCCGCCATCCTCTCGCAGGTAGATGCTGAATACAATGCATCAATCCTTGCGCCTAGAGGAGTGCTCCTCTTTGACTTACCAAATGTCGAGCCACCAGAGGCTGAAGAGCACGAGGGAATGCCGACTGAGAGGCAGAAGCAAACAACTGGCAGCGAAATGGATGGCTTGCGAGAGCTGGAGGACGCCGCGGCTGAGGTTGATTGGAGTATTGAGAGCATGGCCGAGCGATCTTTTACAAAGGCAATCGACGTTGACGGGAAAGGGAGCATGGTCAACAAGGCTCGAGCACTCGCCATGCGGTTCAAGTATAACAAGACCTCAGGCTCAACTGATCGTTTGCGCCGTGTACAGCAAGAAGGACGTTACAAGCCCGTTTCTTTCCTTGTCGATGGGCCCGACTTTGATAGCTCTCATGGGCCTTCGGTATTAATTCATGATCCCATCGCTACGCTTATTTCTTGCGAGCAGCAGTTCTTTCTCTGCATTGCCGAGGTCAACGGGATCTGGATTGACTCGAAACCTGCTGATGAAGTCCCCATTGGTCTCCTGTCAGAGAAGACCGTCAAGCTCTCCTATCAAGTACTGAAGCTTGTTCCGACATCCACAGATGACGAAGAATCAACGAAGTACGACTGGCGATCTTCCCATCTACTGTTTCTCACCTGTAAGAGTCCTGGTGCTCTTGTTGAGCCAGTCAACCCGCTGCTTTCGACACGCATTCCCACAGAACCGTACCATCTTTATGAAAGCGGCATGTTGATGGCTCTCGCATCTAGCCTTCATGACCGGATGACACAAAGTCACTTGGACTCGGTGCCTCGGGCGAAGAGTACTGATGACTTCCCTTACCGAGAACGATCAGGTTTGGACTTCCTATTCAAACTACAGCACTATCGTAAGCTAACGGAGGCTTTTTTAATAGGCAAGGCTTGTTTTGTTACTGAAAGGAATGACGACATCCGCAGCGCAATACCAAATACGTGTCCGCAATGTCCGTCACCAGTCATTTTTGATTCCGGTCAACGCGCCCTTCAGCATGTCGGAAGCCATATATTGCATGACAATTCGGTCGACCGGAGTCTTGAGCCATGCGGCTTGTGTCTTCGCCCCTTCTCACTCTGTCAAATCTTCCTGCAACGGTCACGCGGGCGAAATGGGAATTTAACAATCGATTCACGGAAAAGTACATGCCATAATTTGATCAGCTTCTCCTATGGTGTTGCTGCGGCATCCTCCCCCTCATCGCCTTGCACAAATGTACCAGTAATCTGCCCGTTATGCTCTCGGACTGATCCTGCTGTCTGGAAGTATAATCTCAAGGAGCACTTCAAGCGTGCGCATCCAGGAGCGTCACTAAAGGGATACGAGCAGCTCTGGACTTTGACGGGCTTGGAGTTATACGAAATGAAGAGGATCTGGAAAAATCGTCAGAAGCAACGGAAAAAGCGTACGGCAAAGAAGAGCAACGCACCTCTTGTTATATCAGAAGCACACAGCTCCCGATTGGCCCTCAGGTGAGAACCCATCAATCCCCCGCAATGCAGTAACTTAGGTGGCTGTAGCAGCAATCAAAACGACGAAGCCAGCGCTGATGACGCCAGTCCCGATGGAGCCAGCACTGACGAAGCTAGCGCTGACGAAGCCATCGCTGACGAGATCAGCACCGACGAGGCCAGCGCCGACGAGGCCAGCGTCGACGAAATCAGCACCAATGAAGCCAAGGATGATGGATTGGAAGACTTGTACGAGGGTACGTTGTCGAAGAACGCAGAGAGCATTCCCAAAGCAGTCGGATTGGGTGGTGGTCAAAATGAGGCCAAACGAGACAACTATGTGACCAGTGAGACTCCGGATCCCCACATGGCAGAAGAGACCCTTCAGGACAACTTAGGCAATACAGAAGCACGAGCAGACTCACCAAGACCCGAATCCCCGACAAGCAGGACTACGGTCGCCTCCAATATCGACACGATAGCGCATTATGAACCAGGCGCGGCAACGTCAAGCGACGCATCTGTAATGCTTGGTCAAAGCCGTTCGGGAAGAAAGCGAAAAGGAAGAGGGATGGAAGGGATAACCCTATGCCTCTGTGGCGAGCAGGCTTCACCTGCAGGTGGGGACACGGTGCAATGCAGGAAGGCGGGCTGTGAAACGCAATGGGTAAGTTAAATGCCCACTCTCACTATTCTAAGCCCAATGACGACGTACCAACTGTTTACAGTATCACCTGCATTGTGTCGAGTTGGATGAAGCACCCAAGTATTGGACCTGCGAGGCATGCAGTCAAGGTCGAAGGGGAAAACGACGTAGGGACTGAGACAATTGCAGTGATTGCGGGGCTAATGCGGGGACGTCGTATCTAATCTTATCTATTTCCATATTTAGACATGTGCCTGATTATGTACCTACCTAGTCCTACCTCTAGACCCCTTGGCCGAAAAATCAACCATATGTTTTTCATTAAAATCCCGCGAGCCCCTTGGAACGAAGTCTCCTGTTTTGAGGAGGCGTGCGTCATATCGGGGCATCTTCTTCTTCGTTTGCACTCGCTCGCGTCCATCCCACACGTGGTCGAAAGGATGAAACTGCAAGAAGGGGAGTTAGAGAAGATGTAGAAGTATTTAAATTACATACGACTGGAATTTGGCTGCCCGGCAAGTAGAACTTTTGTACTCTGGTGGCTGTTATATTATTGATTGAAGTAACTGGCCAGGATTATGAGTAACGGAAAGATAATAGGTATGTGACCGTACCGTGCGCGGAGGATACTTTTCTAAGAAGGGCTGTAGCAGCTTGACGATCGGCAGGTAGGAGGGTTTTGACTTGGATATTAACACATTCTTTGGGACGATTGTGAAATCCGGCGAAGTTAGATGTCACGATTTGTCCTGGGATCCATACAGTTAAGGGATCGTGCGTCTCTGGGATAGTCAAACGAGCAGGTTGTTCGGGAGGAGCATGCCAGATAAGAACTTTGGGCACCCGGGTGATCGAGTATATGCCTAGGTCGTCATTGCGGTAAGAATTTAAGCGGTTCAGGCGTCTGATGCTTGGTGAGGCCGTGTGTTTGATCGAGCCGAAAAAAATTCACGTACGATGTCCAAACATCGTGTACGGAAGGCGTAGTTTCATCCATATTGAGAGGTAGAAAGTGGAAGATGGCATTGAATTTTAATCAGAAGAGATCCTAAGTGTCCAGTGTTTGGTTCCGAAGGATAAGACAGGTAAAATGTAAAGTAGGGTATAGTAACGTGACATGGAGGCAATGCAACTAATTATAGAACGAGACCTCGGTTTGCAGGGTATGTGCGCCCGCACTCACGACAAGTAGGTCCTCCGAACAGCCAATGCACGTCGATAATGTCCGTCGGGAAGTCGGCTTCTTCGGATTCTGCACTAAAATTGAATGTAAGGCTGATGTGATCCTTCAAATTTCTGTAGCTGTGTGCGCAATAACCTCCTGCCGTGGCGTTGTCAGAATGAAGGGAGATACATCTAGAAAACGGAGTGATGCTGAAGTCGCGATTGACATATTTTTGGACGCAGTCCAAGGTACGTTGATGGTCTTCTTGATCAGGTCTGATGCATCCTATGCCGACTAAAGTCCAGCGAGGATATCCTACGCACACCCGGTCCGCACTGAAAAAGTTCATGAGAAGTGTCCCCCAAAATTCGGTGAGAGGGAGGGCCGCTGAGTTCTTTGTACTGGTGATGACGTCGATACAAGTGCGTTTCAGAGGGTGATGTAGTCGCGTGATGGTGGCAATCGAGCCATGATAATCGTCTAGAGGTTGGATGTCTTCGTCAGGTGTGGGCTGCATGCGTTCATAGCCGAAATCGGTGCAGAGGATCTGGACGACTTGAGCGGCTGCTGCTACCGGGCAGTATAAGTCCATGTCACGAGGGTGCCAGGCTAGATAACGGGTCGCATGCATCAAGACGAATAAAGCCAAGGAACCAGATACAAGGGCGCGAGCTTGGCGGAGTAAAGCGCGAAATGCTGAAATGTCATCTACAAAGTGACTGATGGCGATAGACCAGAGATGTAGGATGAACGCTTCAACTGCGACGGTTGTGCGACGATCAATTCCCCGTAGGCAGGCCAGTTCTTTGAAAGTAAGGTGCTTGAAGACATGAAACCAGGAATCTGTAGACATGGAGGACAAAGACGCCGCAGGCATATTGGAAGACGTCGAGGTGTCAAATCCAAGGCCGTTGATCAAGATTTAGGGCTAGGTGCTGACAATCAATATCTGAGGGCATAAAATGTGACGAAATAAACATACTGGAGTCCAAGGCGATAGTGGTTGATGGAAGCGTACAAGAGTAAAGGCAGACAAGTAGGGCAAGCGATGAAAGTTATAGAGTATTCAAAGTAGTAACCTAGAGAAGGCGGCAAAAAGAGTAACACGTAGCCGAAGGCAACAAGTAGAAGGAGAACAGTCAGAGGAGTATGGTATGGGACGAAGAAAAGGACGACAGAAGGAGGTGAGGAAAGTCAACCAAAGTAGCACGTGTTACAAAGGTGGCTGCCAACCCATCAGAAATCTTTGGAATTCTCGTTCGCCGAACACATCAGAAACATGCCTGCCACTCGCATTGTACCACCAGGCTGTCCGGACGAAGTCGTCGACATCTATTTCATCGTCGGGACTCCATCGACCACCCGCTGGTCCGTCTTTGAAGACGATGACGGGGCCTTTGATGAAGGGCATGCCTTGTTTTCTAAGCGAGGATGCGATGGGATTGTGATGGAGATCAGAACAGTGGTCGGGATGGCCAGAGAGTATGGTGTAGTACCAGTCGATGACGTTAGGTTGATGGGAATAAACTTTAGCTACTTCGAGATGTGGCGTATCACCCAAGAGGTCGATAACGTCTTCTTCGAAGAGGTGGCCTGATTGATCGAAGCGTATGTAGCAAGTATCCACATACGTTTGTATAGACTCTTTGCTTGATAACGGGTTGTCATCGAAGAGCTTGGGCTGGATAACGAGGGCGTTCATGTGATGAGAGCGATCGAGTTTAGAAAATACAACCATTTCGAATGACGATGAGGGTAGAATATTCCGGAGAGTGAAGAAATGGGAGCAGGTGATAGATTTCGATTTCAACTAGTAGTACAGATAAAAATTCGGACTCGTTCAGCGGAAAGTATGACTCTGGTTGCGCATAAATCTATAGGCAAGTTAAGCAACCCGGTCTGCATTTTGACTTGGGAAAATCAGAAGAAACTCACTTGTCAACGGCTTTCCAGGCGTCTGCATCCTCCTTAGACCTCATGTTAACCAACCGATTGCTATGAACCGCTCGACGAAAAACAATCAGTTCGCCATGCCATTGCCGGTTGGCAGAATATCGCCGAATGCAATGGGACATTGGAATGCGGCCTTGATGATAACGGTAGTATATGACGAAGCCATGTTGACGACCGCATTGCCCCTTGATGTTGACTTCGTATTTCTGCAACGCACAGGAAGATTGGAACCACATGTCGCAAAATGGGATAGTGCAATTATTGTCCACCGCGGAATGGATTGCGTCGATAGAAATCTATTTGAAATCTCTATCTCGACCTGCGTAGAGCGCTCGTACATTGCACTGCATTAAATTTGAGTACAAGGTATATCGAATGCGAAGTGCTTACCTTAGTGGGCATGAAGGGCGATGGAGGACGTCGTGGACAAGTAGGAGGAGCACAGCACGGATCAGTTTGACGTGGAAACCCTGTCTTGGTTCGGATGCACTTACAGCGCGCGATCCGCGGAAATAATTGGGTTATGTAGATCTTCATCGGGCGATGAGCGTCATGCAAAGAGGTGGTGATTAAGAATCTCGAATGATAGGCGAGGTCGGTAGTGCAAACTTCATATAAAAGAGACAAGGGGAACGATGTATTAGACAAACTAGCTCTCGAGTCTGGATTACAAAGTACCGGAGAAGGCACGAATATCTTCCATTTCTGGTTCATCTGTGGGCGTGAACAAAAGGGAAACACTGTGAAGCTGAAACAGATAATTCCAAGCAGGAGGGACCTTCTGGTTGTCCGATTTCTTGTCGCCATCCTTCTTAGAATAATTCTTGTCGTACCTATTGACAGTTGCTTCGACTAAAACTATGTCTCCGTCTTGAAGCATGGAGACATCGAGGTTCGACATAGGCTTCGGACCTGTCTTGGAGCGAAACTCACGTCGAGCGTCATAGACATTGTTAAATTCGATAGTCTGAAGATTATCGATGAGAAAAAGTATGGATAGAAATGATAAAGAACCTCACAGAAGCTGTGCGGTCACCTCGACCTTGTTTGTTTCGGAAGCATGACGCACGGACTTCACCGGCCATGTCATCCAAAGTGCCTTGCGGAGCACCAATACGCCTGAGAAGCTCGCGTGCGGCCTTAAAGGAAGAGGACGTCAAAGGTCGAACGTGAATGGCAGCTTGATTGAAAGGGTTGCCCTGTCTGTCGAGGAAGAATCGCTTTGTGACTTGACCTACGATCCATGCCATAATGGGTGTAGATGATAAAGGTGAATGAAGAGAGTTGGCCACAGAAGTCTTGCCAGCCACGACTTTCTCCCAGACGAGGGTGGAGGGCATACGAACGAGAGAGTAGTTATGTTCGTTGTCATTGGCGTAGGTCAGAAATTTGACAAGCCGACTAGGATGGCGTGAGCTGCCAGTCATAGAAAGCAAAAGAACACTTACGAAGCCTGCTTAGTTAGGAACGGAAAGTCCTCGAGTAATTCGGCGTGGATAGATTCTGTGTTTATACCGGACACGACTAACTGGGACGAAGCCTCTTGTTTGCCGGTGTTTGCTTGAGCGCCTGCTAGGATTTATATCTGCTATAGGGTTCAAAGTCGACGGCGCATACCTTGTGTCGCAGCAACTTGCATCTGGCGAGGGCTAGAGGCAAGAGCGCGAGCGTCATCGCCGATATCTGTACTGCTGGTGCCCGATCTGTTTTATGGTTGGTGAAGTACAACTTGGCGAGATCGCATTACTCACGAGGCTGATTTAGGATCATCGTGAGGGTGTATAGCATCGCCCTGCTCGTCAAGACTAAAAAAGAGTTGACAGGAATTTGTATGATCTTGAAAAGAGTACGTACCGACGCTTCTTTTCAGACCGTGTGGATCTGATGTCGGTGCTAGGTGCATCTTTACGGCGGATGGACGAGGACATGTTGGACAGATGGAAAGTTAGTCAACAACGCGGGCAAATTCTCTAATGTTGCTCTGTTATACCTACGGAAGGCGGATATTCTGCAAGGTCCGATAATCTTGGACTCCTATAGTGATGTCATAGGCTGATACCGTAGCATCCGATCTGAAACATATGAGGAATATGAAAGGGCGATTTTCCAACGAAAATCCCCTAATTTTTGCAATGTCGTTTATTCCTAGTGAGTAATTGTTGTTTTCATATCGTGCAGTCCTCATAAGTTCCTGCAGTGCTCGATAGCTCGCTGTATGTGCAGGAATCCATTCCTGACAATATGGCGAAATTTTCTATAGATCCTATCGCTATTTCATCCGCCGAAACGAGGAAGAAGGTCCCTCGCACGTATGAAGAGTTGTTGGATTGGGCATACGTTGCTACGAACGCAGCGGCTGTTGATCTCTCTAGGCAGTTCATCTTGCAGCATTTCCCAGTCGCTGGAGAAACCTTTCAGATTACGGTTAGCAATCGTGGAGTTGGCTTCTTAGCGGAACACAATCTGCAGCCAATTGGAAACTGGGACGGGTGAGTGGTATGTCGATACTGAAAGGCTCGCCTTTATAATTTGTTCTTTTAGCACTTTGAGTAATGCTTGCAGGGCGACTACATCTTTCACTCTTGAACCTGGATGTCTTCGACCGCAATTTGATGCTATGCGAAGCGCCATTTTCAATATCAAGAAGCTTATCCATCGGTACACTTATAGCGGTGGATCACAAGTTGTCATGGATCCCGAAGCAGATGTTCATCATTTATATTTCACTCGACGGTCGTTTACCAAGGTATGATTGAGTCTGCGTCTTTTGATTTTGTCTGATTCATAGCATTTAGGTCATTGGTATGGATCCTAAACCTCCTTCTGTTCTCACTGTGGCAGATGATCCGCATGGGTACGCTGCTGCTATAGCAAACCGTTGGCGTGTAACGGATCGCATAAGTTTCGGACGCCGCCTTCCGGAAGGAAATGTCGTCCCCGCCAATCGGTTGATATTTGGTCAAGGCGATTTAGTTAGCGTATTGTTCACTTATGATATCGCTCTCATCAAGCAAAAAGATGGCCTTTTCTCTACTGTGATTCATCTTTGTCCCGAGCAAGTGGTATTGCTGTGCCCGGCGTCGGAGGTTAACAATGTAAGTTGATATTGGCTTTACGTTGAATTTTCTGATAACGCGTGTTGCAGGTCTTTGCTCCTTCGCCCCTGGCTGCCTTGCCTGATCTTCAAGGGGGGGTTCATCTTCTCGATACCGCTTTCGCTATTGAAGGCGATGGAATGGAAGAAGACATCCATCTACTCCACGGCGCTATTGAAGACGTTCAGGTACCGCATGGAACTATCGAAGATATCGACGTCGGGCATGGACACGATGAAGGTAGCGGAGGGGTGGCTTCTCTGCAAGGTGCTGTAGAGGAATTGACGGAGCTTCAGCAGTTTGATGGTTCTGAAGTTGAATGAGCAAATGCTGCGTAGCGAAGTGAAAACAAATGATGTCTTGTACTTTGGTTTATCTATTGATCGAATGATTACGTTTCTATATCCATCCCAGCGTTGCTGTTCGCTTTCGGTATAATCTGCGCTTTCCTCAAGGCACTATAGCTCGTTGACCTTTCACTTCTATCCATCTAGTGACTTGGCATCCTTCTTACATCTAAACCGAAAGCTCATGACTTTGAAATTGCGATATAGTATCAAGCCATCTGCAGTCGCATTCCGTACATAGTCGCCGCTGCCACGAGTTACTGGGTTTTACCCACGCCGGCTTCTTCCTCAGACGCTCGCCAGCAGATTCATGGCCGACGATGCATCCATTCGCAACATATGTCCTGTGTAGTTACTACAAGGTAACAAGACAAAACGATTGTTCACGTTAAGCGAGTTCGATTTCAAAAGCTCAAGACACGTCAAGTTTAAAGACTTGATCGACCATTTCAAAGTCTACGACCAGTCGCGGCGGCTGCAGGGCAAGGAGGAGGTCTGGGTACGTGCTGCTGTTCCCTCCCCGCATAGCGTATACACACCCGTAGACTACCTCCTCTACAGCCATCTGTACGACCCTACGGGTCGTCTCGATTCCCTGTATTCGAAGCGCTTCTCGATGACAATGCAGGCCAACGTCGCCGCGATCTCAGCTTTGCGTTCGGACATCAGCTACTTGGTACTTTAGCGTGAAAGAGATGAACGGTGGAGGTGTGTACCCCATGCTTTCGTCTCTCGTTCCAGCTCCCTTTGTGTCACCTACCTTTCCATCCACGCTGTCCTTTCTAGGGAAGCAGATACCAATGAGTCTTCGAAACTTCTCACCCCCTTGTTAAATCAATTCATTTTCTCATTCTCCTTCGTCCTTATCAGGTCACATACGCTTTTCAACAGCCTGAGCGCGCCTATTTATTCTTTATATTGAAGCATGCGCTAAAGCATATCGACTCTCCGTATTCCACGCTAAGGCACGTAGGCGTTCAAATTCAGCTCTAAATTCGTGAGATAATGTTTGCGTAATTTTTCCTGGAGGAAACCATCTGAGAATGGCGAGTCCTTTCACCGTTTTAACTCGAGATAACATGACATATAAGCTCTGCAGGTTCCTACATCCCGCTAAATCAACAATCGCGCGGTCTAAAGACCGCCCTTGGCTTTTGTAGTCGGTATAAGAATATGCAGGGAGTAACGGCACTTGGTGCCTAGTGATTTTAACAAGGGTCTTCCCATTCGCTTTATATCTCCAGCCTTTTGAAGCGGGAAAAATGGGCATGACATCTTCTTCAAGTCCATCAAGGTGTAGACCACATCCACGAATTTTCACATACACGCACGTCGCCATTTTCCCACCTTCTGCAAGCTCTTTATCTAATATTTGCTCTACGATGCCTTCACAGCCATTTACGACGCCATGCGATATGTCAATGTTTTCGGTTATCATGACCGGCATGCCTATGAAAAGAGGAAGCTCACCAAGGGAATCTTTGGTAATACTTGATCTGACTTTACGCAATTTCTTTGCTAACTCGCCGTCGACAACACGCCTCTTTCGTTTGTCAACGGATAAGTAACATTCTAAATGTTCATGGCATTCTTTTGCTTTGGCGCTAGCTTTATTACGATTAACAGCATCGCGGATTCGCTTGTATGTTACGATGACGGGAGCATCTCGAAATTCTTCGCTAGCTTCTGGATCCCGGTCACGCATGACATTTAACAATCTACTTGTAAGCACTTCATAATCTGATTTCCCCCCTTGTTTAGCACATTGGTCATTGGTACCTTTTCCTTCACGAAGTCGACTTACTAAATTTGCATATTCTGAATCATCCTTCTGTCTGATGTTGGTTTTCAGCTCTACCACGGTATTCACCTGCCTCCATAATAGTGCTCCGAATAGAGCGCCTTGTCCAGCAACGCTTTGCGCTTGATTCTTCGAAATTTTTGTCACAAGATCGTGTGCGAACAGGCTCTTTGCTGAAACAGGTCTGAGTTGTCCAAAATCTCCTGTGAATATAACATTTACACCTCCAAATGGTACGTCACAAGTTTTTGGGTCCCAACCCTTCGCCTCAGCTATTCTTGCTGATATTTGGCTTAAGAATAGTGCCGAAACCATGGATATTTCATCAATGACTAGGTATTTGACGTCTTTCCACATCTGTACTAGTTCGTCAGTCTTAACATTAAATTCAGACTTTGGAAGGTACGTCAAAGCATGAATCGTATATCCTTGAATGAGAACAGCCGCTATACCTGTTGGTGCACTCAGCAATAACTGTTTATCTTTATCTAAACGACGGAAGAGTTCCACAATTGTGTTTATAACGTGACTTTTACCGGTTCCACCTATCCCGCCAATGTACATTAACAATTGGTCAGCGCTGTCTTCTTTGATGTGGTCTGCAACTAAATTTATAGCAAGCTTTTGTTCAGGATTATCATGCATATTCATCTCTGTTATGAGATCTCGAACAATATCATTACAGCCGATATCCCGTCCTTCACCGTGCGTGAGCGTGTTGATACCAATCTTTTGTTCTTCAACTGATGCAAATTTATTAATAGATACACTAGGACCATCGCAAGCTCCATCTTTATGACCAGGCGATTTTTTGTCTTGACTTGTCTTGTGAAGTTTAGGTCGGCGATTTCGTTTGTTGCCAGTCATAACTTTTCTTTGATAACCTAGTTGACGATTCGTAGGCTTTGCTATAACACTGTTAGGATCACGAGCCTTCGCATCTTTATTCACCGTAAAGACTCCGGATCGTTGTAGAATGTCTAGAGATTGCATCACTCGTGCGTCTACCATATTATTCACAGTTGTTTCCAATGGAGAATGCTCAGAACAAGGATTCTCTGCAGACAAGTCGGGCAGTATCGAAAACGAGTCGAAGTCTTGCTGCAACAATTCAATGTCATCGAACCTTTCATGTGACGCTTGATTTTCAGCTGTTTCTGCTCCATCGAGTAGACTATCTATCGCTCCGGCACGACGAGCAGAATCATAAGCATCTCGGGTGTCCTTGCATTCATTCTCCGCCGCGATATTGTTCATAATTGTCTTCATCGCAGGATTAAAATTAGTTGCCTCAAACGCGGTTAGCCATGTGCTATATTCTCCCATTAAATCACCAATACTTCGCCAGGGTTTAAACAGGATTAGCATGACACGTGCCCAGCGCTCTCGTTCTTCTTCAGTGCGGTCAGCACGCGGCATGGATGGGCCAAGATACAAAGGAGTTACAGGACATCGTTTCAAGTAAGTCAAATGCGTCTTGTATTGTGGATGTTTACTGTCTGAAAAAGTTACTTGATCAGCTCGAACAGAACCACGCCGTCTTTCGCCATTCGCAACTGATTTTTCCTTCCACAATCGCTCGCTTTCCATTGTCACCTTTTCGACAAGAGACACATGTTCCCATACGCACAGACTTTCGTAGTCAACGTGACCACTTCTATACTGATAATCCATTAAGAGACTAGAACCTGTGATTTGTCCTTCTTTAACATTCAATGTTATATTAGGTATGCCCGTGCTACCGCCATCGAATGCCACATTACTTCTATCATTTATTTCGTTGTCGTCTTCGGCTCGCTGATCCTCTTCAACTAAAGCATCCATCTGCGCGTCCACCTGATCATCCTTTCTGACGATCTCCTCTGCTTCGTGAATCATGCCCTCCATGTCATTGGAATAATGTTCATCACCAGAAAATATATTATCGGTGAGCTCTAGTTCGTTGATATCGTTGCTACTTGCATGACGTGCCTCACCGGTTTTCATGAAGCGATCCAATTCTCCGAAATAAAGCGTATGGAATACGTCACTAGTGTAACTATCCCCCTTTCCGAGTAGGTAACTCATCACTTGCTGTTGCGAAGTCTCGATTCTTCCCATCATAGCATTGACTATCTTTGTAATTAGACTTCGATGAACAGTACTTTGGACGGGATCATGCTCTGCAGCAAATTTCGAATTGTTTATCCTTATAGCATAACATAACGCAGCTAGTCCTTGATGCGTAGGCAAAGCAGCTTTTGTTATATAATCAGTAACATAATATACGAGTGCTTTGGATGCTTCGCCCGAACCAATGAACTTTATATCCATGTTGCACTTCATGAGAAAGATAATCAAATCATTGAAATTATTAATCCACGGATGTAGACGTCTTAATAAAATACTGAAAGTCGCGTCATCCAGTTCTGTAATAGATCTTGTCATGCCGTCTACACGCATACGACAATGAGCATCGTCATGTGCTTCTCCGGGTTTCAAATTCTTCCAACAAGTGTCTCGGTGTTCATGCCAGTTACACTCGATGGCCATCGCTTCCACGAAACCTCGAAAGTTTATTTCAAACAACTCTAGCTCTTCCTTCGACAAATTTTTACCTAAATACGGAGCATCGGTAGCCCACACATCTACCCCGGGCATACGCTCTGGCTTCTTGCATCGGTGTCGATGATCGGATGGGATGATCTTCGTCATCTCAGGCAACTCACATTTGATTACAGACTCGATCCAAGCAAACATACCCAATTTGAATACTTCATCCATAGTCATTCTGTCTCTTAATTTCTGTGGAGATAGGTTCCCTTTCACCCAAATTAGCATATGACAATGAAGAGTTCCTCGGCCCTGCGTCTCCACCGTTCCATAATACGCTTTGGAGTGCCCGAACAGGCCGGGCCGTTTGTCTCCATGCCGTAATATTATTTTCAAAAAGGCATCTATCATGTAATCGAAAAATTGAGCGCCAGCTTTTGGATTTCGAGCGACTTCTCTCGCGCGAGCAAACACGTCCATCCCAGCGAAGCTCTCAGAGGATCCCCCAGCCAATATGTGCAACAGTTTATTATGAACATCTGCTGGATTAAGCATGACGAAGAATGCTGGACAGCCGTGAGTTTTCAACATAGACCGAATTTCATTCCTCATCTGCAGCTTATGGCCATTAGAACCTTTCAAATTTTTCGATAACGCCTTCAGTTTGCCAAGCATAACCACCATTCGCTTTTCCTCTGCATTGGAAGGTTCTGACGCTGGATTTTTCTGATATCTGACGCTCATACGTTCTAAAAGATCTGTCGAACGAAGTAGCTCGTTACAAAGGTCAGCATATTGATCTCCTCGAACACGAAAGGACATCTGTTTCGATGTTTCTTGCTTTTGAATCACATTCCATCCTATATATCCCAAATTCGGATCGCGCTCGAACCTTTGCTCATGTCTCATTACCAGATTTCTCAATTGATGCTCGAAAGAAATATGCTGTTCTTTTTCACGTAGCGGGTGGTGGAACGATCCGATACCACATGGGTCTAAATGTGGAAAAACAAAGCTAAGTAAACGAGGATCACGATCAGGAAACAACTGCCCTTCCGAATGAACAACTAACGAAGGGTTATTTCGGAAACACCACTGCAGCGCTGTTGCTTTTGTTGCATCGTGAGTCACAACGCCTTGACCTACACTTGGAAAGCCAACAATTTCCATTAACGTGTCATCCATAGGGATTTCCAATGATCTTGACAATCGCTCGTCGTACCCAGACGACGTAGCGTTCACTAAATCATCATCGCTGTCAACATGGCAGATCTCTACGGCTTTACTAATCCCTATATCGTCTCCTGGATGCTGGACGTCAATCAATTTATCCAAGTTATCTGAGCTGAATTGAATATTTTCAGCCTTATAAAACGGATTATTTTCCATGAGAAACGTAAGCATCGTTACCACTCATCTTTTAGAAACCAAAACTGGAGCCAATTTCCTCAATTCTTCTTTATTTGGAATCGCCTTTCCTCCAACAAAAAGGACACATAGACATTTATCAAGATCTTCAATACTAGGTGGTAATATTCGATGCACGGCTGCCACGTCCTGTGGAATGATAGCAACGTTACCCCGACAAAACCGCTGAGCATTAGGAAGGTGAGCCCCATTTCGAGTGTAGATATGAGAGATTTGAGTCGCCCGACAAGCAGAAACCAACTGTAACTCGTGACTACTAGCTGTATCAAATGCTTCTCGAACCTCAGCTGACAACGCAGTATGGCCATAATACTGAAAGTTAGCTAACGAATCATGAGCCACAAAGAGAGAGATCAGAATCTCGAATTAGAAGAAGCCATCTGGAGGACGTGGCAGCCGCGGGGATGTAGACAGGCCATGGCGGCTTGCTCGTATTTGCCGTGATGCAGTGAGTAGTTGTACCATTTCATGGCTATGTATTTTTGACGCACATTTCAGGTAGTGGCCCAAAAGGTGATTGTGGAAGCAATGCACCTTGAAGCCCGCACTCCAGGCAATCATCGCTCAGGCCGCAAATGCACCTTGCGGAGTTTCCCGCCGTTGCTTATCCAGGTTGCGGAATGGTATAATTCTCATTATCGGATGATGGTCGACCAGTGGCGGGTGCCAGATGCAAGCTTCGTAGAGGCACTGCTGCAGGCGGTGGAAGGGTCCTGGACGCCACCAGGAGGAAACAGACCGAAACCGAGACGGGACAGAGGTATGGGGTCATGGGCATTCCTTGTGTTATAGTAATATCTGATTGTGTGCGGTGCAGGTCCGTATGAGATTGTGCGCGATGAGGAGGACCCGGTGACAGTGGTTCATAAGCGAGGGAGTAAAGAAGTGGAAACAGGGGTCAAAGGTGCGTTATGGCCTTGTAACATTTAGTCCAGTTTGCTAACTATTGTCTAGAAAGCCCACAGCTCATGTCGTGTGCACGGATATCCACACCGACAATGCCGAGCCGCCCAACAAAGCGGCGGAATAGTGAACCGGAAGTCCTGCAACCACCACCCCCCAGTAACATGATGGGTCTGGCAGCCCGCGGGCCAGGTGTGCCAAGTCACTATCTCCGGACTCGAAGCCTAAGCCCTGCGCATGATGAACATGGAAACACGACGACAGCTCAGGAACATAGTGGGTTTGTTAATTATTTGTGTTCCATGCACTGATTGTTTCCAGATGTTTCTATCGAGTGGACTGATGCTAAATTCCGCAAGTTTGTCCGAACGGTATGATGCTGCGATCCGTCGGATTGGTGCTCTGGAGCAGAGCATGACAACTACGGCGCAGGAGCTGAAAGGCAGCATGGCGGCATTAGATTCGAAGCTCGACCGTGTCTCTGGACAGGTGGCGGAGTTGGGCCTCGAGGTCCGCGGATTATGTGATGGTCTTTCTAGACTTCGGGAGAATCACAATGACCTGTCGACAGGCATTGAGCAGCAGCTTGACACAGTCACAGACCAGTTGACATGGATCAATACCCGCATGCCTTTTCCTGCTGATGCGATTTCAACAGACTCTGAAGCCGGACATTCATCAGATAGCAGTAGGGGGAGTCCATAGTTTGTTGTAGCTCACAAATCTGATATCAGTTGACCGCGGTCCATGTTTAAATAAAGCAGTCCGAATCCGTGTAGCAATGAGAGTCGGTGTGGCTCTCGGCAGAATACCCGGATCTGATTTGACGAGTCCGAGTCGCGAGAGAGTCGGTTAAAGTGCACGTTATTCCGAGAACGTAGCAGTCCGCAAGTGCTGGAACAATTATTCCGAGACCTGGCTAATCCGGCTGAACCGAAAACCGGATCCGGATCCGGATTTGGCGATGAGTCCGGATGGTGTAGTCCGGGTCCGGGTCCGTTAATCCGGATGGGGGCAAACCGAGACGAGCTCGACCGTAATTTACGAGGCATGAGATATAGGGGGCGGAGCTCAGCTGTAAGCTACGGTACATATCTATATAAGCTGGCCCGTAACTTGCGGTCTATGCGGAAACTGAGCTCGCCCGTAGCTTACGGACCAAAAAGGTGTCATTTGAGCTCGTTTGACCAGCCCGTAACTTGCGGCCTTAGGTCACTTTTGTCTGGCCCGTAGGTTTCGGCGAAAGTCACACCATTGACTGCGACTTGGTTCCCGATTCATGTCCGCGTTGTCCTTCCTTGATGAGTTTTGATTCCGGTCAGCGCGCTCTCGAGCATATCGGGAGCCACGTACTCTATGATACATCTGTCGACCGCAAACTTGAGCCGTGTGGCTTGTGCCTTCGACCATTCTCACTGTGTCAAATCTTCCTGCAGAAGTCAAGGGGGCGAAACGGAAACTTGTCAGTGGATCAAGCTAAGAGTACATGTCAAAACCTGGTCAAGTTCTCATACGGTGTTGCCTCGACATCGAAGGCAGCATCACCTGCTCGAACATTCCGTTGCAGTGCCCCTCTGCGCTCAAGCCAATCCTGCGGTATGGAAGTATAATATTCAAGGAGCACTTTCAGTGAGCGCATCCTGGGGTATCTATCAGTGGGTACCAACGATGTGGACGCTAAAGAGTTTCGAGAAACAGGAGTTGCAAGGAATCTGGCAAAGTCACCATAAACTCCCCCGAAAGTGCAAGGGAAGGAGAAGGATATGCCACTGACAATCTCAGAGGCACATAGTTTCGCAGCACGCCCTTCGGTATGTCTTTTAAACCTTACTTTCGAGCAATATTTGAATGAATCGGGCTGGGACAGGCACAACGATGACGATAGCGATGCATCACTGAATGACATTGGTGGAAGCGATGACGAGGGGTATACCTATTCAGAAGCACTAGCAGAGGAGAAATCAGAGGCGGCTTGGGACGAATTGGAAGAGGACGGCGGCGCAGTGACGGAGGGTGCTGGGGATGTGTCGACGCAAACTCCATTGCACGAAGACGAGACAGCGTACCTGCAGGTTCGAGACTCTTGCAACACTTCGTTGACAGTCGAAAAGGTCACTGATCAGAACAAGGAGGCATCCGGAAGCATGACGGACGCACTAGTCTCCTCCCCAAGCCGAACCTCAAGACATCGATGACAAAAACCGAGTACAAGGCGACCTTCAAACGAGCCTACTCCGGACATGTCCAATGACCCTCTCACCGTGACACTCAACCCACTCGCTCAGGTCGGAAACGAAAGTGTAAAGATATGGCCGCGATAACGCACTGTGTATGTGGGATGCGTGCATCTGCTGAAGAACAGCACACCGTGCGCTGCAGCAGAGCTGGTTGCGAGACACAATGGGTGAGTACTGCTTTGCCTCATTGATACTACTTATTAACATACCTCGATGCTCCAGTATCATTTGGAGTGTGTCGGGCTTGAACTTAAGCCTAAAAGCTGGACATGCGAGACATGCAAAGAGAGCCAGAAGGGAAAACGGCGCAAGAACTAGTATGGGAACAGCGGGGTCAAGTGCGGGGAAGTCCCCCAGACTTATCTTATCTTATCTATTTCCTTTTATAGATATGTGCCTGATTCCTGGACCCGGAAGGGACCAGGTCTTCCTTCGAAAATTCCTTCCTTATTTGGAAATTTTTTGTCTTGTCCTGATATGGACGCCTCGTTCGCCCCTTCTTCCTGCCCCCTATTTTTCAAGTCTCCTTTGTCAAACTTCTTTGCGACGTTCACGCTTTGTCTTTGTGATTGTGGCCATGTTACCACAAAAACGTAGCCATCTATCTGCAGAACGGTCCGCTAAACGGCAGAAGACAGTGCATTGCGCTCTGTCTAGCAATTTGTGGTCGGCTAAAGCTGATGGTTCAGGTGCTGGTTCGTTGTCCTTTCGTAGTTTCTTGAGTATCTGTTGATGTTCCAAGTAGGTCCTTCTTCTGTGCTTAAGGCGGACAGGATTGTTGTCCCGCCAGCTATGGTTGAGGACGTGGATGATGAGGATTTACCTTGGACTCCGATCATTCCGTTTGATTCTGTACCACGAGCCGAAGGATCTTCACCTCCGGTGATGGAGTGTCGTGCACGCTCAGAAGGTGCGTGGCACATTCTGTTTTGCAGATGTTGACTCTATTGATCTTCAATATTGTAGAAAATCTCGTGCATGACAATATCTTTCAGTCGATAACCGGAGATCCTATTGATGGTTCGTCTGTCTGATTCGATGCTTACGCTGTGGCTAATCGCATTTCATATTTCCTTCTTTTACGCTTATGTGTGGTACGTATTTTTGTCTTTGGACACATGGTCATTTCATTGCTTGGTCGCTCGGTCATGATGGTCATACCTTTTGGTCGCTCGGTCATCTCGGATACCTCGGTCATGGCAAATAGACGTATACGTCGGGCGTACTTATGATTTAAGAAGAGATGACGTTTTACAACGGGCGAATTCTGAAGTCAGTCAGTTCTATGTTAATCAATCCCATCTATTGCAGTGGTATTATTTTCTTTCTGTTGATTCCACTAATGTCGAGTCAGACGGAGACATAGTTGTAGGATGCAGATCTTGTGAGTTACTGTTGTCATCGTCGGGTGATTTGACTCGTGATCAGTTGAGAAATATAGCTAATGCACATGGCTTGACGTTCCGTCCAGGAATATGTAAAAGAGAGCTTCGCGATGCGTTGTGTCGCGACCATGTTTGCGATGCTGAATGTATCAATATGAAGTATGTCTTTCATCGTCGTATACATGAATCCGTTGGTAATAAGAGGAAAAAGGGTAAGCGGCAAGTATCTGATCGAGGATTCAAGCATTATGTGCCAGATACTGGCGCTTTTCAATATGGAGAAGATCCTTTAGCTCCAACGGAACATTCTGGTTATGACGAGCAAGGATCGGAATGTTTTCCTGATATGTGCGGAAGTGATCGCAAGTATGATATTGTAAGGGATTGGCAGGAGCATTTTCGCGAGGATAAGTGGGTTATACAACCGTGTGCTGTTTGTGGGCAAGGGAAACGCGCACAAGAAGTAAAGCAACGCCATGCGAATGATCTACCTCTTCGTAGGATGCGAAATGATCATATTCCGAGTGAGTATTGGCCAAAGGATTATGATTTCTGTCTTTATGACCGCACTTTCTTATATACGCCAGGGATTCAGGAGCCGTACGGGTTAGGATTGGTAAATGTTTGTGATACGTGTGATAGTTCTTTACGAAAGGATAGGCAGC
>QUOP01000143.1:0-33517 GCA_003675405.1 Hericium coralloides
ACAACTTGGATTCAAACGACTTGCCGATTTTTTCCGCAACTCCCGGTCTTTCGACTTTCAGCCGTACATGCCGGAAGTCTTCCGCTGCTGTATCTCTCCACGACTAGAATCACTGCCCCGTGAGAACACACAGGCCCCATCTGCTCTGCTCGACCTCTTTTATGTTTGGGCGTCCCGACCGGAGTATGCACTGTTCTTGGTGGACTTCGATAGTCGGGTCTTGCCTCAAATATATGCTTGCCTTCTGGCTCCGGGCGTGAAACCCTCGGTGATCTCCCGCATACTGGATCTCGTTGATCGTCTGCTAGCGTTGTCCAGCTCGGACGAGAGGACATCCGAACAGGTCGTGAAACCATACGTCTCGAGTCTTTTGTCCAACATTGCGGTCCTTGTCGAGCACACCAAACAAATAGCTGCCGTCGCCAATCCTCTCACCCAGCGCCAGATCAGTATCTTATCTGAGCTTTCTCATTATATAACAGACGGTACTCAGGCGTCCACGCTCTTATCTCTGTTCTCCCCCCTTCTTCGCAAGACCACAAAGCTGGTGGGTGAGAAAGTCAAGGCTGATGTGCTCAAGATCGTCTACAGTCTTCTTCCCCTTATTCCAGAACTTTCGGACAGGAGCTCTTCTATATACGCGAAGACCTACGACATGCTTTCAGCATTGTTCCTCAACGTTAGGTCTCGTCAGGCGCGGATTGCCCTCGTATCAACTTTCAAGCAACTGGCTTCCATCGATATCTCGTTGCAGACATTGGCTGACCTCATAGATGCCCTCAATGCCTACTCTACGAAACATATCGATGAGCCAGATTTTGACCGTCGCATCGAGGCGTTCACTACTGTGAATGAGACTGCATACGCAACATTTTCTGCGACCGAGTGGCAGCCCATTATCTACAATATGCTTCACTTCATACAGGACCCGAACGAACTGGCTATACGAAGATATTCATCTCAGGCTCTCAAGCATTTCGCCGACGCGGTAGCCGCCAATCCAGATTCCGAATACCAACGCATCTTTCTCCGGAATTTATATCCTGCGATGAAGAATGGTTTGAGGTCTCGCAACGAGATGGTCCGCACCGAGATCCTTGGTGTGCTGGCATATGCCGTTTCCCACTGCAATCATCTCAAGATTCTGGAGGACATGCGGGTGCTTCTTGCAGGAGGAGACGAGGAAGCCAATTTCTTCAATAACATCTACCATGTTCAGGTACATCGCCGAACCAGAGCCATGCGTCGACTCGCAGACTATTGTGACGAAGGGAGCTTGATCAGTGCAACCCTCTCGGAGGTCTTCGTTCCTCTGATCGGGAACTTCATCTCGGGAGCTCCAGACTTAGATCACCATGTGGTTAATGAAGCAATCACGACGATGGGGCACATGTCCAGACAGCTTACTTGGAGCTCTTACTACGCTCTGATCCAGCGTTACCTGAAATCATCGCGAGGGAAGGACGGCTCTGAGCGGGTATACGTTCGTACACTGGTGGCAATACTTGATAACTTCCATTTCCCCATGGGCGAAGTTATCATTGTAGAGGATGAACAGGATCAAGAGGAGCAGGCGGGCGAGGACGATCTGGAGTCACCTGAGGCCGCTGCAGAGCAAGTTCGTGCCGATAAAGCAATAGCTGCCACCGCACGGATAGCGGATGTCGTGAATTCACGTTTGTTGCCGGCTCTTCTACATCATCTTGAACACCGCGACGAAGCCGAGGATAGCCTGCGCATCCCTATCTCCGTTGGTATCATAACAGTGGCCACACATCTTCCTCCGTCAACACGAGAACCGCAGATTGGGAGACTTCTGACAGTTCTGAGCCAGGTATTCCGAAGCAAGTCGCAGGAAACAAGAGATCTCGCGAGGGAGACGCTGTGCAAGATAGTCGTCATTCTAGGCCCCGACTATCTTCCGCTCATCCTAAAGGAACTGCGGGCCGCTCTCCTTCGTGGCCCTCATCTTCATGTATTGGCGTACGTAACGCATGCCCTACTCGTGCACGTCACCGGATCAGAGAGCGTCGGCAAGTTCAAGAATTTGGATGACTGCGTGAGCGATGTTGCGCACGTTTCCGCTGAGGCAATATTTGGCGAGTCAGGGAAAGATACGCAGAATGAAGGTTTCAAGACTAAGATGCGCGAAGTGCGAATTGCATCTTCCAAGGCATTTGATTCATTCGCCCTCATTGCGCGATACATCACACCTCCGAAAATCAGCGGCCTTCTGCTCCCCATTCGCGGCATCATGCAGGAAACGGAGGCGTTGAAGGTCATGCAACAAGTTGACGACCTTTTTCGGAGAATAGCTAGCGGTTTGAATTCGAATGAATATCTCATTCCTTCCGAGCTCCTCGTGCTGTGTCATACTCTTGTCAGCCAGAACTCCCGATTCCTACAGCAGGTCCAGAAGCCGGCTCGCAAAAAAGCCAAGGGCGACGCAATCGTCCAGCTGAAGCGTAACTTGGCCACCGCCACTGACCACTATGCTACTAATTCTTTCCGGTATGTCTCATGGTAGTATCTGGTGTCACATCTTCTGACAATTCTGTGCAGGTTTATCGTCTTTGGTTTGGACCTCTTTAACACAGCCTTCAGACGCAGTCGGTTTGATTTCGAGGATTCCACCACGATCGCACGATTGGAGCCCATGGTGTCCGTGATTGGCAACACCCTATACTCGAACAACAGCCATGTTCTTATTCAAGGCCTGAAAGCCTCCGCAGCCATCGTCAAATGTCCCCTCAAGAACCTCGAGAAGTCCCTTCCAGTCTTTGTCCGACAGACAATAGACATTGTGAAGCAGACAGGCAGCATAGAGTCCGAGGTCGTCCAGACTGCGTTCAGGTCACTTGCCGTTGTCGTCCGGGACAGATCAAATGCCCAGATCAAAGAGAAAGACTTGGTTTACCTCATTGAACTCATCTCCCCCGATCTGGAAGAACCATCTCGTCAAGCAGCCGTGTTCTCCATGTTGCGCGCCATCATCGCCCGGAAATTTGTCGTTCCCGAGATTTATGACTTGATGGATAAAGTGTCGGAGATCATGGTAACGAATCAATCTTCGCAGGTCCAAGAACTCTGTCGCGGTGTGCTGCTACAGTTTCTGCTAGACTACCCCCAGGGAAAAGGTCGCCTCCGAAACCAGATGGCATTCCTCGCCAAGAATCTATCGTACGTCCACGAGAGCGGCCGCAAGTCTGTCCTCGAACTCTTGAGTGCCGTTGTGACAAAGTTCGACGTTGCGCTGATCGGCCAGTACGCGGACATGCTGTTTGTGGCCCTCGTCATGTTGTTCGCGAACGACGATTCGGCCAAGTGTCGCGAGATGGCTGCGGAGATCGTGAAGGGGCTCTTCTCCCGTCTTGATGCGGAGCAGCGCCGTGTGATCATGTCGCATCTGCATTCGTGGGCAAGTCAACAGGGCAAAGTACAGCTTACTAGGGTAGCATGCCAAGTGTACGGCTTGGTCGTCGACTTGCTGCAGCAAGACGCAGGGTCGTACCTTTCGACCATCCTGGAAGACCTCAATGCGGTACTTCTTCGGAGTGCTCAGCAGTTCGACCAGGAAGTTCAAGAGGATGACATGGACGTCGATTTCGAATGGCAGGCACCTTACCACGTCCTCACAGTTCTTACAAAGGTGCTTCGTGTGTTCCCCGAAGTGACTGGCGAGTCCCAAAAGATCTCATGGACGGCCGTGGCCAGGCACCTATTGTTCCCTCACGCATGGGTACGCACTGCGTCGTCTCGCCTACTTGGAGTTCTCTTCTCTACAATCCCTATCGCCTCACCCACTGATAACAACTCCATGTCGGAGCTCGGCTTGAATATAATCGACATCGCTGGAAAACTCTGTTTGCAGCTAAAGAGTCCTCATTTGGACGAGGCGCTCAGCCTCCAGGTCGTCAAGAACTTGTTCTATATCGGCAAATGCTTCTGCGCTGTGCCTCCGCCGAACAAGATCGACGAGGGAGGCTCCAGTTCGGAGGATGGCGATGACGATGTATCAGACGCAGAGGCGAAGGATCGCGAGGATGAAAACGAGAGCCGTCGGGCGGAAAATCCTGTCGCTTGGTTGTTCTCCAAATTATCCTATCAGGCCAGGGGCGCACACATAGCCCGACGCAATCGCCGGCCAACTCTGTATGCAATCCCCCCTATACTTGTTAGTCGTCTCAAGGCTTACCCATGAACTGACTCGTGAAAATTATCTAGGATAACTGGTATCACCAGCCATCAGCGATTCTGCGCTGGTTCGCGGCGATGGCCACATACATGGAAGCTTCCCGGCTCGAGGGCTTTCTCGTGCATATGCTCAATCCTCTCTACCGGATCACCGAGGACGATACAATCCGTGACCCTCACATGGGTAATTCTATACGTTAAATTGTCTCATCATGCTCAAACAGCTTTTGTGCAGAGGAATTGAAGACGACAGCGATAGAGTTACAGGACCTTGTTCAGAATAAGGTCGGGGCTGTCAAGTTCGCTGGAGTGTACAGCAAGATCCGGCAGAACGTAGTCACAATTCAGAGGAGCGCCGCACAGAACGGATCACAAAGGTATGCGTTGGTCATATTTGATATCCCATCCATAGACTCACCTATTATGAAAGGCTACCACCCACCCTGAGGCGGCGGCTAGGCGTAAGCAGCAGAGAGGTGTGGCCAAAAAAGAGAGTCGGAAGAGAAAGAACTCTACGTTCGCGTAAGTCTCCTGCTCTCTTTCTGGCCAAAGACATTCTAACCGTTATAACCAGGGATGGTAAGGGACGCATGAAGCGTTATCGCGATTCCTAGTGGTCAGCTCTGGCAACCTGAGATGTCTGGTTCATTTTTACCCTAAATTATTCTCTTGCACTTCGCCGACACGACATACATAGTTGGAAGCTCCTGACAAAAAGTAGAATATCAAGCAATAAATACAGTACAGTCCCCAGCCCCTGTCATCACGACAAGTCCATAGGTGTCTCGCCTTCACCCGGAAAACACAGCTCGTTCTCCTCACCGACAGCATCATCGTCATCTTCATTCCAATCACTTGTCGTCTCCCATTCATTATCGAATTCGATATCAATCGTCAGCTCCTCGCCATTGGCATTGTCCAGCGGCATGAACGACGCCAGTGGTGGCACCGCATTTGGTGCCAGCGAGACAGGCTGCACCCAGCGCCGCTCTCGTAAGCGCTTGTGCCGTTCGCGGTCTTCCTCAATGCGTTTGAACACCTCGTTTCGGGGAAGTAGGGCAGAAGCGGACGACGGTGGGCGGGATCCATGCGCAAGGGGTGATGGAAGGCTCGCAGGCGGGCTCTCCGCGGTTACTTGGCGGCTGCTGAGTGTTGCCATCACGTCGTCGACTTTTTGAGGTTCGACGACACGCTTGCTGCGCCAGCTCTCGAGGATCTGTGCATTATGACCAAGCCAAATCAGTATGCGTTTCATAATTGTACTCGATGCAGTGGCAGAAGACCCACGCACCTGTTTTGTGCTCATGAGATTTGGCAAACCCTGTCTTCCTTCTGGAACAACGTACTCAACAATCTTCGCCAAGTCGCGCGAGACGTAGTCGACGTAGAACGAGCTATTTGGCGGCACGTCGGGTCCCATGACCACTGGGTGTGACTTGGCCAGGAGCGACGTCTCGCATAACGAGTCGAGAAAATAGAGGATATTGATGCGGTTGTTGATGGATCCCTGTAAAATTAGCGTTCGAGTCGGCATCCTTCGACGTGCTGGACAGTACCCGTACCTTCTGGCATTCCTCCACAACACAGTCCCAGAGGTCTTCGCCGCATCGCGCATAGTACTTCAAAGCGTAACCCACAACTTTTTGTATGGATTGTTGCGAGCTGCCCAGACCCTATCAGTGTCAGAGCGGACGCCAGTTCACTGCAGAGAGAAAGGACTGACGCGTTTAGCCTGCGCAACAGCGTAAGGAATTGCATCCTTACTTCGAATGGGTCCATGTTGTTTTGCCTACAATGGCAATTGTTGAATGACACCCAAATGTCTCCCACCTTGATAAGTGTGGTCCTGCCAAGCGAGCAGCCTGGACGCGCCGCGAGTCAGAAACTCACTGGAACGAATTTCAAATACCGGCCACAGCCGTTGAGCCAGTCGGCAAATGCCGAAGCACTGTTGCAGTTAACGTTGCAGGTGTCGCATCCTTCTGATTCCTGCCGCATCGTTTTTCGAGACCCATTGCTGACCTTGGCACAAGCCGAGTTCCAGTTTAACTTTTACTGAAGGGAGCCCCCCAAATATAGCGCAGTATTAGTTACGGACCGTAAGAATACAATAGATGTAGTAGATAGGAGGTAACAGTTCGTCAAGCGCCTCTCCGGCTTTCTGCTATACAAGAACAAACACCATATACACACATCAAGCAAAAGCCGACTGATTCAGAGGCGCCATACCAATGCTTACAGCCCATGGGGCGGAATTATTTCTTGATGCGGATGTAAGATTGTCATCGTCGATAGATTCATCTAGTCGTCATACTGGACATTACTTCTTGGCGTCAGTGGCAGCGCTGCAAAATGTGATGATCAGCTCGAATTTCTTGCATAAGATCGCTTGTTTCGTGTCCTACTTCATATTGCGTCTGGAAATGCGAACGGTAAGCTAGTGGAAAATGATATAAGAAGAGCGACGCACTCAGGCTCGAATCGGAACACGTCTTCCTCTCCGTGGGGTCCAGAGAGGCGTTCGTGAACGAGCGTCAGCCGCCGGAGGTTGGTGAGGAAGTCCTCCTGCCTCTTGTTCTTCGTGCCGCGCTGGAAATGACATGCACGATCAGCCTCACGGTTATCATGCACTGAGCAGATGCGACCGACCTTCGACTTCCCGAGATTATCGAGCCACTAAGGTAAGGTAAAGTCAGATCGCTGTTCTGACTTGGTTACACCATACTCACCCTGATCTTGTTCATGATGAAGTAACTGAAATGCAAGGCGTTAAGAGACATGCCATCAAACGATCAAATGCACGTACATCAGCGCAAGGACGACAGTCACGCCGAATGAGAAGGCCCAGACTTTCACGATCGTCACGATATCCGTATGACTGAAGTATCAAAGTTTGATAAGAAAAATCATTCAGATACAGCAGCAGAGCGAACCCATGGTGAGGTTGCGGGCCCGAAAGCCAGCCGAAGAGTGCAAATATAGTGGCAAGGATGTCGATGCCAAGGATAGCGGCAACCTACATAAGTGTATCAGTAAGGTAAACCATCAATTTGTAAAAATCATCTCTTACAAGCTGCCAGGACGGCCAGGTCCCAGCACCACGAGTCACAAAGATGAGCCAATTCTGACAAAGCACAACGAATAAGCATACGACACAAGCACAACGATAGATACCGCGTACCTCTGTCAGAGAGACCTCCAAGAACAAGATCTCCTGCACGCTACCCCAGTTCTGTATTATGCCGCCATCGTTTAGGAACAGGGTACCCCGCAAAATCCATGTACCGCCGGCCAGACAGGCGCCCATGATCGTCGAGATGATCCATATTTTTGGTAGCTGCCATTCGACAGGCTCACGGGCATACGGCGCTTTATCGTAGGCGATCGCGATAGTTCCAAGGTCGGCGAATAGCGCGATGAAGACAATCAGATCAGCGCGGATTGTCTCATTACGAATGATCATTAATAAGGTCTGGGATAGAAACATCAGCGAGGACGTTTTTACGAAAAATGATGACACTGTTACAAGGAATATTTCGAGATGCAAGCAGAGTGCGATACGATAGACAATATAGGCTATAAAAATGTGGTGTTGAATACCGTGCTGAGCATAATTTGTTGAGCTTACCCTTCATGCGATGGAAGATCTGCCTCGCAACTTTGATGGACGTGATAATGGTTGATAAACCCTCATCCAAGAAAACGACATCCTAGGCACAATCGTCAACAAAGGCTTCCAGGCTCTCATCTGGACAAACTGACAGCTGCCGCACGGGCTGCATCCGAGGCACCTTGCACGGCAATACCACAATCCGCCTGTAGAGATCACTCGTCAAACGAAGACTTCTAGATGAGTCTGCGGCACGCATACCCTTTTGAGTGACGGGGCGTCGTTGACACCTGCGGCCGGCGATCAGCCACTTTGCGTCTCCTGCAGATTGGAGAAACACACGTACCGTCGCCAGTCATTGCCGTCAGATGTCCGCGGTTTTGCAACATTTCTACGACTTGATATTTATGCTCCGGTGCGACTTCCGCAAAACCATCCGCGCTCTCCACAAAGTCATGGATCTACATGATCGTTCAAAAAGCACAATCAGTCATCTCGCCATTCGAGTCAGATTAACAAGACATACGTCGGAGCCCGACATGCCACCGGTGATAAGCCTTTCCGAGTCGTAGACATTCGTGCCCAGAGCAAGTTGTTTGCATGTCTCCTTCGCAATTGCAACGGCATCACCGGTCAACATCTTAACGCGTACGCCGAGTTCGCCTGCTTCACCGATAGTCTACAAAGCGATGTCAAAAGCTAAGACGTGGCCCAAGTCAATGATGCACAGACCCGAGCAGTGTCTGAACGCGGCGGATCGAACCTAGTGAACATGAATAAGTACGGAACAGATTGAGCGTAAGGCGAGAAGCCTACATTGGCAACAGCCCAAGGATCTGCCAATCGCCATCGCCTTCCTTCACCGCGACACCTAGTGTCCTGAACCCGCGCCTCGCGAACTCTTGCGTCTTCTCGCGGTACATATTCGCTACCTCTGGAGACGCACTGGTCAGCTTCAAAATGCTATTTGGGGAGTACGCAATGTCAGTCTAGGTAGGCCAACGGGAGTGAGGAGATAAAAGCGCACGCGTTCGGGGCGCCCTTGGCGCAAGTATACAGTTTGCCGTCAAGCTCAACTTCTGCTGTGATACGCTTTGACACCGGGTCGAAAGGGTTGAACTTGTGTGTTATCCATCCGGCCTGCAGATGATTCTGTGTGAGCAGCAACCTCGTGTTAGAACACAAAAGCGCACACACTTTAAGCATGTCCCTAGCTTTCGGGAAGTCCTGATATGGAACATTAAATGGAACAAGCAACACTGACAAAAAAGCATCGACGCACTTTGAGCGTCAGTACTGTGACCTTGTCGATGGGATCGAGAGCCTTGATGTTATGCGAGGACGCCAAAACAGCCACCGTCAACCTACACACCGTAGGACTCGATTTCAAGCCATTCAGGAGATCTGAACAAGGCTTACATCCAGTTGAGATCAACACCTCCTACCGCCCATGCTAAGAGGTCCCCGACATTAGACCAGTCATTCACCAGGACGAAAGGTGAAAAACGACTCACGTTCATGCACACTCAGCTGGTTTGCCGTCAAGGTTCCCGTCTTATCCGTGCACAGGATGTCCACGCCTGCCAGACTCTCGATAGCCGTAAGTTTCTGCACGATCGCCTTGTGCCGCGCGAGAAACGCCGCGCCGACAGCCATGGTCGTTGTTGTGACGCAAGGAAGACCGACAGGCACGCCAATAATCTAGACGATAGGGTGTTCGTTATGGCGCTGGGCAACAAGAGCGCGACGCGTACGAGGAGGATCAGGGCATAGACGAGCAGGTTATTATCCCCTGGCGTTGCTATCTGCACGTGTCTGAAGAATCCGCCTATCCACACAGCGAGAATCCAGATGATGACCCTGTAAATCATTTAAAATTCTATGATTAGGTCATTCCAGTACAAGGCCAAAAAAGTTGGACCCACAAAATCAAAAGCGTCGTGCCAATACTCGTCATGACGCGGTTGAAGTGCCCAACACGTGCTTCGCCAGCACTGACTAGCCTTGCCGTACGACCGACGAACGTATTCTTCGCAATGTCTGTGGCGACCATGTAGACTTTTCCGCGCTTGGCCCCCGTGCTGTAGTAGACCAGATCACCGATGTCTGCGGTTTCCGAAACGCCATGAGCTGACGAGCAGAATCGAAAAAAAAAATGTAGACAACGTACACTTCTCTACGGCTAGAGACTCTCCAGTAATCGCGCTCTGGTCCACGCTGAAGACGGCAGGACCCCTGGCCTTACTCCTGAGTTCTTGGAGATCTTCGGACTCGTCATTGTCACCTTTGCCTTTCTTCTCAGTAGAGTCGCCGGAGCTGGATGATGGTCGTTTCGTGTCATCGGAGTCCGCACTAGCCTGATCTGATAAATCAAATCGAGGATTAAGCGTGAATTGGGATAAACAAGAAGAATTAGACGCACTGCGAAGTCTAGCCCTGGTCTCCAATATCGTTTTCGCTTTTGACCTGTCTTTATCCTCGTAACTAGCTAAGATCTATTCCCTACAAGTCAGCACAAGAATCGTTCTTTGAAATCGACATCATAAAAACTGAAACGTACCCTGCCATCGGCTGGCACGGTCTGGCCTTCTTCAACGACAATGATGTCGCCAGGGACAAGTTCGCGTGCCTCAACCTCTTGTTCTCTGCCGTTACGCACGACCTGTCAGTTACATGAGATGTTACACATCAGTCCTCAGCCGAGAGGATAGTGAGTACGCACTGTGGCCCTCATCGCAATGCCGGCTTTCAGCTTTTCAACGATGTCGCCAGCTTGTTTCTCCTGATACCATCCCACAAAGGCGTTGAGGGCAAGGATACCAATCTACAGAACGGAACATGCGTCGTACGTCATGAATCACGAGAAGCAAGAAGGCAGGCAGAAAACGTACGATAACGCCGAAATCAACCCAGTCACGAAGCCCAGCCGCGAGAAGCACAGCCAATTCCATGACTGTCACGAAATATATGAATGAAAGGTAACTCTCAAGCGCTGAGATCATGTACCATATAGAATGGGCCCACGAAAGTAGGACACGAGCTTGACGATAGGGTTCTCCCGCGAGCTGCGGGTAATGAGATTGAGGCGCCTTTCTCATGACGAACACGGCTCACCTCTCTAGTTCGTTGTAACCAACCTTGCTTCTCCTGGCCACGGCCTCTTCGTCGGTGAGACCACGGTTCATGTCGGTGTCGAGCCACGCCGGTGGGGTTTTTATCACGCCGTCCTTTTCTACGGGGACCTTGCGCCAGGGAGCATACCAGAGCCTGCGCATCTCTATTTCGTCAGGACCTCCTCCGCCTCTCTCGCCCCTGGTCTTCTCGCGTTTGGCCTCGAGCTCGATATACTTGAGTAGGCGGGTATACTCGTCAGGCTCCTGCTCCAGCAGCACGCGAGGATCAACATCCCCGGAAGTTTCGGAGTCCTGGCGGCCGTTTTCAGCGGCGGGATCGCCCTTCTCGACATCGCGCTCTTGAGGATGACCAGTGTTGCCACGATTGGTCTCGCTGGCGTTCTGTGCAGCGGTATGCTGCACGGGACCCGTGGATGCCGACATAGTGGGGGGATGCACCTACCAAAGAGGAGTGGCAGGAACGTTGACGACGGCGAAGAGAGAAGGTTCTTAGAACAGGAGCGGATTCAAACGGAAGAACTAGGCCTTTGAATACAGAGCGGAAACCAAGTCAGAGCACGAACGAGGTTCGCTCATGACGTCTGCGCATTCTCCTCGGGGCCGTGGCGTCAATAGAAATGTCCACGGGCGTATTTTTGGAACGCTTATATTTACCACACACACCCCTGTGAGTGCCGGTGCGGAGCTCCTCATCGCGTGCGGCGACGGCGGGGGGGGATGGGACCGACCTATCAAATTCAATGCTGTGAGAAACGTCCGCAGAAACATGAGAAAAATATCTAACGCCTCAGCATAGTCGTCCGTAGCATCACCGTTGGTCGCGAAAGGTTGCGAAAGGTTGCGAAAGGAAAGGTCGCCGCCGCTGGTTCAGACACACTAGGGGAGTTCAAAGTTGTCGCAGATGGCTCGCAGACGATCTCGCAGAAGAGGGTCGCAGATGAGGTCAGTGTTGTTACTGACCTGTCAAAACCCAATTGACTTGACGGGGTTATAACCGGTCAGTCGGTCAGTCAATTCGGGGACCAAATTTCCGGGGGTCAGTGGGGTCAGTCAGGCTAGTAGGTTAGGGCCCGGTGGAGGGTCCTGTATGCAACGTTTCGGGCGTTTTTGAGCCTCATACATGTGTAACAGTACTGCCCGACATATCCTTACATATGGTGGCTCTACTAGATGTTAATACACGCCACTTGCGCAGCCCAATGCTGGGCTTAGACTGTGTATTCCCTCTTACAGCCCCGGTGAATGTCACGCGGACCTTCAGCTCTCTAGTGCTCACTCCCAGAGTCCCAACCCAACAAGCAACGGATGAAAATAAAACACAGGTGCAAGTACAACAAAATCAATAGAGCTAGCTATCCATCAAGGTAAGCAAAGGTTGCGTCCACCGAACTGCGTGTAGCAGCACCGCCATGAATACCTCTTTAGTTGCGCGGCGAGCACCGCTTAGAAGGCTTCCCGCGCATCGTTCACGTTAGTCATGACTACAGGATCGTAGGCGATGTTTGCATGGCTATGAAATCTCTTGATTACTCTTCAGAGGGTGTGCTTGTCGTTGGCGATCCGCATGTGTATGTATCTGCAATAGAAGATGTGCGTCAGGGATAGGGATATGGAACGAATGAGCAGCGACACGCTTTCCTCGACATGAGCGCAGGGATGGGCGCTGCCTGCGGTGTCGCAAGCTGCGACGTGCCGGACTGGTGCTCAACTTTTGCCGCAAGTAGCGATGCCCGCCCTGCAAATTCCGTCCTCCAAACGGCAGGAACCAAGCAGTCGGAAGGAACGCCTTGAGAAGGAGGGCACTTTCAGCTTATCGTAAAGACTGATCCTAAGTTGCGGACTCTGGCCAAGGGCTGCGATACTGGCCCCTCACGAGGACATGGGCGCTTGTGGTGAGCATGGTCGCCGCGCGTCGTTGTGACGGCCCTGCGCCCCCCGTGTGGACGAGGGCTGATGCTGAGAGGTCTGCAGGGCATGTAAATGACATATGGACAACGCACCGGTGTTCGCAGGGCAGATCCAGACCGAAAATACATTTTGACTCTTTTGACTGCTCTGACCCGGGGTCATTTAGGGTCAATTCAGGATCAATTGACCTCGAAATGACCATATTAGTTATAACCCGGGTCAGTAACAACACTGGATGAGGTGGCTGAAGGCGTGACTTGATGTGACTAGGCGTTATGTCTGTGACCATCTGGCCTCGCTGCCGCGTCGTCGTCTTGCGCAGTGAGCTCAGCTACGCGGACTTCAGCTGTTTGAATTTTCGCAAAGTAAACGCTGTATGAAAATTTAGGATTGCTACATTCTTTTGGCGATTAAATGGTTCCACTACGGCACTGCACTCGGGCGGTACTCTACAAATCTCACGTCTTTACCTTATGGCAAGTGCTTGGTCTTCTTCCTAATCAAACGAGAGACAAAAATAATAGACATAAGACTTGTCATCATGCAATTTAGACTTATGAGGATGCGCCAAAAATCGAGCGTTTCGTTGGCAAGGCGGGCGCCCCGACATCGGTAGACGATGAGCACGGGGCTGCCGACGTTGTGGCGGGACAACCTGCGGAAGTCGGCCGAGCAACGATCAAGCCGCGAGTGACGAGGCTGGTGACATTATGTAAGAATCTGCGGTAGTCACGTCTCTCAGCCACAGCATCTGCGACCCTCTTCTGCGAGATCGTCTGCGAGCCATCTGCGACAACTTTGAACTCCCCTACTGACAAGTCGCGTTTGCCATTCCGGGCGAACGCGCAGCGCCTGCGCCCGCTCACGTAAAGGCCCTTAAGTACCTCTACCTAATTTGACGCCGTCTCATACAGGCTCATAGTACGCCAGGCATCAGCAAAAGTGCAGAATCTCGGTATGGTCATATCTGAGCTTGTAAGGTCCATAAGGTCCGTAAAGTCCATAAGGCTCACCTTGGAAAAAGGACTTTTGACAAGGCCCTACAAAGCATGGGTTTTTCTGACAAGAATTCACCAAAATTACGAACTCCACAAGATCTTGTCAGCCTTATCAGCCCCGGTAGGGAAAGGCCACCTTACCAGACCTTATCATCACAGACCGGTCATTGTGTTATACAGTTGGCACATTGCTTCAAAATGTATATATTTAAGTCTTTAGATACAATACAGAAAAATGTGTGCTATGGCCGTGAAACCGACATGCCTATCGTGCGGACACACTGCTGACGATAGTCGTCACGCAAATTGCAAAGCGCGCACGTAAGAAGCGTATGCTCTACCGCATAGTAGCGCACTAAGGCGCGCATTCTCGAGAACTGCACCATAATTAGCACGCCAGCAATCCCGAGGATGCGGTGCAGAATTTGCGCCGTACATGAGATGTGGTATACGGGGATATTGAGAGGCCTACAGGTGAGGGCGTACCGTTGGGGACGTTGCCACCAGTACTGCGCTGGTGCATACCGTATAGCGTCGAGTGCATACATGCGCGGCGTGGAACTTGCAGACTTAGGAACTGTGTAGCAGACGTGTACCTGGCGGCGCAGGGCAACGGATGGCGGGAAGGTCTGCACCCAAGCTGTGTGTATAAGTCCGTTCTCGCATAAGCGCGAGGGAGGTAGAGGCAGGCTCAGGCAGCTCACACTCATACGCCTCGACCCATGGAGTCGTGAGTCGGGACGGGCTGAAGCCTATTGTATGTCCAGGCGACGGCGGCGTCATGGGCACCGGCGACTTGGACACACGGTGGATCTATTCCATGCCCAGATGTTAGCAATTAGTCTGTGATTACCATATGATGTGCATATAGACGCATATATGCGCCTATATGCGCCAAGAATGATAACGCACCTGAAATTTGCGCTCATGCACCGCGCTGGTGGCGAGTTTCTACTGTAATCTACCCGAGAGAATCAGACATGGAGATGTGATAGAGGCTCAGGGAGTGGAGGGGCAAGGAAGGGATTTGGGGCAAGAGAGAAAGAGAGGGAGAGGGATGACATGGTGGTGGAAGGAAAGAGACATTTGCGTTGAGCAGGGCCATCGCGCCCGAAAGATGGGGCACGATCACGTGATTCTCGAAGCAAAATCTGCCGTCAAGTCGAAGTCGATTTTCTTCAACCTTACCCAGCGCGCCTTGAGCTTGAGCCCTTGAGCCGTCGCGGAGCTGTGTCACGCTCAAAGACGTTGTTCGATACAGCTTCAGCAGCACGCCGAGCGGCGGCTGGATGTCGGAAGCATGTTGTTGGCCACTCGCGCCGCGTTCAAACTTCACGTCCACGGCACACGCGTTTACGCCCACGGAGCAAGTGATATGCGGAGTTATATCAATGCAGAGCACCTCGCCGTCATAGAGGGAGGCAGAGGCATTATCGATGATGCGCTGCAGCATGCACAGTATGAGCAGCGAGTGGGAGTTGTGCAGCGGGACAGGTGTCATCAGGGTACCGGTCGAGCATCTTACAAGGTCTCACAAGATTATATATGCTTTTGGCAGGCAAGAGCATGGACATGATCTTGAAATATGACGCAGATACTCGTCTTGACAAGGACATACAAGGACGATGGCGAGCTGCCTGGACAAAGGTCAGAATGAGATGAAAAGCCGTGACGTCAGACATGTCAAGATAATGCCCGGGCCGGACAGCCGATTCCGGCCAGGCTGGTAAGGCTGAATCTGGTTTCTGCACTTTTGCTGATGGGCCCGCTCCCGTCTTATTCCAACTTTGAGCCCTCATAGTCGCCCAAGCGTCACCGAAAAGCATCGAGGAGCGGAATGCTGTCAATTGTCACAAGTAAGCAGTCAGCTGTACTTGAGCATTGAAACAGTATTGAAACCCATGATACACGTGCGAGTTTATAGAATGCCATCACACTTGATCCACTGTGACCCATCCACCGAAATGCATGGAGCAAACTTGGAGGTATACTCAACGCCACTACTGCATCATGTCCGCATGAACTCTTCTCTACTTAAATATAGGTCACACTCCCCGCCACGAGGAGTCGGAGATGTGTGGGCACAATTAATCGACGCACGGCCGGGAAACACAACGTCCACCGTCTCTGAGCAACTCTGTGTCGTCATCGCATCCTTTTCAGTTGTGTCTATTGATGTCGAATATTCCCTATGCTGGTGAGTTGATATTCGATTTCTGTCCATATAATAATACCGTCTCAATTTATCTTTCATCCTCCCTAGGGATCATGCCTTCAGGTGTCGCCTTTTGAGAGCCGACAAAAATGTTGCTCTGACTATTCAGATCACCCGTTCCTCCAACATCAATACGAAGGCGAGGCATCTTTCATTGCAAGTTGGTCGCATATGTCTCTATGCGAGTAACAGACCGGTCAATAAGGACGAGGCATTCGCTAAATAACTTCCCTGGTGTAGATGAACAAGCCGTATGTCATCTCTGAAGAGCTTGCATGTCGAGTTTCAAATAAGGTCCGTCGTGCTTCTATTCAAATTCTCCGTCCCTTCCGCCCTCTTTCTTCTTCTCTCCTTCCTCTGTCCCCAATTTCCTCTTTTTCGATTCCTGACTCACACCATGTCCCGGAACATTCTAAGGATAGCTTCCTGTTGAAGATTTGGATTTCTTTGGGCCAGAATTACTTTTGCATCCTGACTTTTGATATAATGTTTTTCATTATTAAGGGCTTATAGCTCAGTGGCAGAGCGCGCGCTTTGCATGTGGCGATTGCGCGAGGTCTAGGGTTCAATCCCCTATGAGTCCATCATTTTCTCCAAGCCTCCAAAATCGAGGAGTCCGGATCGCGTCATTTTTCCCTGAAAGACGCGGTGGGCACTTGATCGGTCGGCCTAATGTGCATATCCTTCAACCTGCATTACCTGTTTGTGCGAAACTTGTCAATGCTCGGAAGCGTAGGTAGGGATCATCCGTGTGTTGGGACAGGGATGAGTGATCGGCGATCTCCACAAAAGACTGTCTCGATCGCCGCGCTCACCCAAAATCACCCTCGCTGCCCTCCTCGTCAACCCATCACCTCATTCCGTGCACGTCTCGTGCTCAATCAGATGGAGAGACTCTCAGCGTATTGACACTGACGCGTGTAAGGCCATCAGAACCTTGGAAACTGAGAGACTAAGTACACTTCCCCGTGCGCTAGATCTGCGTCCTTGGCACTTTGCGTTCTTTGAGGAGATCCGTAGGCTATTTGGCACGTTGTATGGAGAGAATTTACTTGTCACTTGCACTGTCTTCCAGGATCAGCTACAATGACAAAACGGTCTTGGTGTCGTGATCATCAAATACCCATTCCCAAGTCCATCGAAAGGATCCTGACTGTTGTCGAGAAGCTGAGCACGTCGACCTTTGGTGGGAACTGGTGGGAGTGAGTGAGAACGTGTGAGAGCAAGTAGGAGTTCATGAATAAGAGGCCGATCCGGCATTCTATCCGGTGACTCATGAAAGGGACGGTAACTCAGCTTCTATCGATCTCGTCATGGACTTCTTTGGAAAGCTGGTTCGAGCTCTAGACGACCTCGAAAATTTCCCAAGTTAATACATTCGAATATCGGTCAAGGGAACACGACCACCCGCTTGAGCCTCGATTTGACATTATTATGTCCAGAAACATCGTATCCAGGTAATATCATAGAAGATCTTGTCAAGGGGAAGTACTAGTTGTGCCTTGAATCAACATTCAAGTCAGAACACTTCCAGCTTCCAGTACGTGGAACACCGTATCGGAGCTCCTTGCTGTCAATGCTATAGCGAAGCTCGGCCTCGGCTGCCTTCGGACGAGAATTGTCAGCAGGACGAACCGGGCACTCTTTGGTTCCGCACAACTGCCAACATCATATGCATGAAGTTCCCCATCTCGTGCCCGAGGTGGCGTTTATGAAGCAGATTGGTATATAACCATGCACAAAGGATGTGATATACTCATTGTGATCTCACATTCTCTTACCACTCGTCAGACAACAGCCATGTCCAAGAAACTGATTTTAGTCCTCGGTGCTACTGGCGCGCAAGGTCTCGCCGTCGTCGATGCCTTGCTATCCCCCTCCGGCGACGGGTCGCCCTCACCGTACTCTGTTCGGGCACTTACCCGCGACCCTAACGGCTACCGTGCCAAGTCTCTGCAGGCCAAGGGCGTTGAACTCGTTCAGGGTGAGCTAGCCGCACATCTAGTTGACAAACATCTGTGCTAACGCGAACATCGAAGGGAACACCGATGATCTCGCATCCGTCGAGGCTGCTCTGCACGGTGTCTATGGAGCATGGATCAACGTCGATGGTTTCACCGTCGGAGAGGTGAAAGAGTCCTATGCGGGCTTCAGGATTTTCGAATTGGCAAAGCAAGCGGGAATTAGGCACTACATATGGAGCAACCTTGATTATAGCCTGAAGGTTGATTTCCGTTTTGCTCCTACATAGATTCTGCTAAAGAATTGTTTGTCCTCTAGAAAGGTGGCTATAATCAGATCTATCGGTGCGAGCATTATGACGGTAAAGGCCGCATCACCGAATGGATGGAGCAACAGTCCTCGGTCGTTAGCGACACGGACATGTCCTGGAGCGTTGTCACCACCGGGCCTTACATGGACATGCTCTCTTTCGTACGACTTTCTTTCCGCTTTATAGTTGCTTTTTTTGACTCGCGGATGATCCATAGTTCATGTTCGCACCGCTGGGGCAACTTAAGGACGGGACGTACGTCTTCGCTGCGCCCATTGGCAATGGCCATGTCCCCATGATCGCGCTCAGCGACCTGGGCTTCTGGGCACGCTGGACATTCGACCACCGCGCTGAGACGTCCGCCAAGGACCTCGAGATCGCGAGCGACATGGTCAACTGGCCTTACCTCGTCTCCGCTTTCACGAAGGCGACTGGTCACAAGGCCGTCTTCAAGTCCGAGACCCTCGAAGAATGGTTTGCGCACATGCGCCACACGGACCGGCCGGTCGCGAACCAAGGCATCGGCTCCACGACGTGGAAGAAGAATTTTTCGGGCTGGTGGTCCATGTTCCGGGACGACATCTGCAAGCGGGACATGGAGTGGATTAGGAGCGTTAACCCGCACACGCGTAATGTGGAGCAGTGGATGAGGGAGGTCAATTACGATGCGACTGTCAAAAGGGGCCTGTTGAAGAAGGGCGAGGACCTGAGCGCGGATGTGATCAAGACGGACATGGGGTCTGCTTCCTCTCTGTAGATAGTCTCCTTAAGCAGACTGAAGAAGATGATAGTCGATCTTCTTATACAGTCTGCATTCACTTGCGCCCCCTTGGTCGTAGCTCAGGATTTCGCAGATATTCCCACGCTTAACACCGATTCCCACGGCCTGTACACCAGTAGTGCCTACAGTCGTACTCTCATCTACGCCGTCTTTGCACATACTTCGCCGTGAACGACCCTTCCGGGACCTTAGAGAAACACATTCCTACGTATGTTGCCTCCATTTCACTCTCAAATCCTCGAGTGGGTGTATGAGCTCCTGCAGCACCTGATAAGCTCAGAAGTCCGACACCACAGATGTGAGCCTCGAGAGCACGAAATGTCCTCTTAAACCCCCATATGCGAGCACCGGCATCGAGTCCCTCAATATCTCAGAGACCTGCGCGTCGAAGACAAAGATGTCATTACCAATTTGGAGTGGTAAAGAATAGCTCTGTGCTCGCGAAGCCGTGGGCTTGCCATGCTGGCGACGAGTGTTGTCGTACTCCGCCTTGGCACCTCGTGCATTGCATGAGTACATGATGTTCTGTGGGTTGGTTATGAGACCATCTGCTACGAGACATGGCGAGGAATATCGGAAATCAACAGATATGGAACAAAGGGCACGCCAAGGGCCAGATCCCCCTGCTTGGGGGCAATGAGGCCATTTTTCTGCCCGATAATGGCATGACCACTTCAGTTCCCCTTTCAAATGGGTTTCAGAGTCAGAAACAAGGGGAATACGTGCGTTATAGTCCTCGGGAAGGACGAAGACGCGTCAAAACGCGTCGCGGTGATGGCGCCGCTGGATCACGTGTCAGCCCTTATCGCCGAAATCCTGAGCTACGGTTCGCACCACGCAAGTGCATGCAGACTACTCTGTAGACCAACTCCGATATGTTATCATATAGAATGTCATAACATGTTGTATCTTGTCACTCCCTGACGCTCGCAGGCTGACTGGACCCTCGAATTCAATTCGAGGGCCACCGCGGCATTTTCGAGTAAGAAAATACGGTGGATAGTACGATTAAACCCATTCATAGTTTCCGTTCTGTAAAACAGTACTTACCATGTTTACGATATCCGAATCGTACTCAGGCCTCAGAACTCAGGTGAGATCATTTTCTCTCCTGCTTATCGACATTTGAACCCGCTCTATCTTCGTGAACTATTATGATTATACTGAAAAGGCGGTGAAATGGGGTCACCGTAGATACCTATCTGAGAAAAGTAATGTCTATTAAGGCTTCGGAACATGCTTCTGAGCTCCCGTACTAAGCACGCGTCTGCCGGCTCGAGGCAAAATCGCGACGCAACGACGCGACAGATCTCGATCATCCTTCCACGTGCTGTTTGTCACGCTCAATCTCGTCAGCAGAAGCGTTGTCGAGGATGGCGCGCTCGTTGTGTTCTCGTTATTCCAGTCTCACAACATGGCCAGCATTCGACAGCTTTTCCAGACACCGCTACGTCCACCAGTGAGCATGGTTGTCTAGCATCTGCGCGTAGATATTCAGCTGTCCGGTAGATATGTCACCACCGAACGCTGAGCTTCCTTGGACCGGGCCCCTCATTGCGACGAAATGTTTGGAAATCAAGGCATCCCTCATATTCCAGGTTCATGTCTAGTGAGACTCCTATACCAAATCGTTCACGACCGCGCCCCCGTGCAATGTCAGCGCGCGACGTGTATAAGCAGAGGAATCGTACCATGTTCATGTATGGCTCGGCAGTGGTGCGTTTTTGTCCTTTAAGTCTCTCAGCACATCCTCATCGACATTTTTTCCACATAGATTGTGTTTGCAGTGGGTATGACATATGCTGCTGTTCCACTCTACCGCATGTTCTGCGCTGCGACGGGGTTCGCCGGAACGCCAGTGGTCGGGACAGGGAAGTTCGAGCCTGAACGGCTCGTACCCGTCGAAAATGCAAAGCGCATCAAAGTTCATTTTAATGCTGATCGGTCAGACCAACTTCCTTGGGAATTCACACCACAGCAAAAAATTATTTCTGTGCTGCCGGGAGAGACCAGTCTCGCGTTTTACAAAGCCAAGAACAACTCGGCAAAAGACATCATCGGTATTGCTACGTATAATGTTACTCCAGATCGGGTGCGCTATGATCGTCATTCCTTAAATCTTGGATGATGCGTTGCTAAGTCTTCGCAGATCGCACCGTACTTTGCCAAAGTAGAATGCTTCTGTTTTGAGGAACAGAAGCTGCTTGCCGGAGAGGAAGTTGACATGCCTTTGCTCTTTTTCATTGATAAGGATATGCTGGACGACCCTGCATGCCGGAACCTGGACGACGTTGTGCTTTCCTATACGTTTTTCCGGTATGCTTCAAGCCGTCTTTGTGACATCGTATTACTTATCCTGCCATCATCGCAGTGCTCGGCGGAATGCTCAAGGACATCTTGAGCCCGATGCTCCGGACGACGTGGTTCAGGCATCGCAGGGCTTCGGAGACTACGAACACGCTCCGAGAGCAGAGGATCGTCCTGTTGCCGCATCGTCACCGTCGTCATAGCCTCGGCCGGGAGTAGGTATGCCGCTCCAATGCCCCTGGACCTGGATTCATGTAGACAGTGTCTCGCCCACAACCCATCCCCACTCTTTTGCTGCAACGCTCCGTTCTCCACGCATTTGTGGGACTGAAAGAAAAAGTGTTGATCGCGTGCGACAGCAGGTGAAATGGAAAATAGTCGCACCGCACTGACAGGCCGCGCATGCTGCCGGACGCCGCCTGAGCAACGCGAAGTGAGCGCTGATGCATGCGCTGATGCCTAGCGGCGCCGACGAGCGCTTTGCAAGCCTGGCGTGATATTTTAATATCTCTTCAGGGTTCTTCTGAGATTGTTGCAATCGGGGGTGGTAATAAGCAGTGCAGTTGAAAAGACAGGCGCTGAGAATCAACGGAGGCTCACATCTCATATTGTCTACGACGCCCATCTGCATGTGCGAGGCACGATGGCTTCGAGCACGACGCCGCAGTGGGACAGCAGAAACCGAGGGTTCATACCACCATCCGAACTACAACAGCTAAGACAGGCCTCTCCTGTCAAGCGTGATTTCCACTCCCCCGAGGCTCAGCCACCCGATTCTCCTCCCCCGCACGCCATGCCCCCCAATCCATCCTCCGCCCTCTCCCCTGCCCGCCCTGCTCACCCAAACGGCGGTCATTCGCGTTCCTCCTCTTTCTTCTCCTTTCTCAAGTCCCAATCCCACAGCGAGGCTAATCCGCAGCCACAGCAGCCGGCATTCTCGACCCTCCAGCCGCAGCGAGCCAGCACTCAGCTTCCCATCGATGAACACGGTCGTATGGCCCCTACCGACATGACCAGGGGTGCTGCAGGCGCCGCTTCCTCCACCCTCCCGCCTCAACACGAGCGCAGAGCGTCAGCAGGGTTGGCAGGGCAGCCCGCCCCGCCTCAGCCACCGCCTCTGCATCCCGAGATTCGGTCAACGGTCCAGTTGACGATCGCGCACGCCCACAAGATCTATTTTTCCGGCCCGCTCGTGCGCCGCATCGAACGCCTACCCGATGGCCACAGGCCCTCCAAAGACGAAGGCTGGCGGATGTGTGGGCGCAGCTCGGCGGGACGACGCTCAGCGTCTGGGATATGCAGGAGATTGAGGAGGCGAGCAAGCACGGGAAGGAGGTGCCCCCACCTACATTAACATCACTGATGCCGTCAGTCTGTCCTTAACTCTGTTATATTTCCTGTCTCCTCTGATAGTCCTGTATGCCAGTTCGTGCAGGTGCTTGGATCTGTCACGATCCCACCGACGGCTACGTCACCCCAGCAGAAGTACACGAATGTCGTCACTGTGAACAGCGCAGGATCAAACCTCCTGCTTTTCGCGTGTCCCGACACTGCTGCTCTCATATCATGGGCGACCGCATTTAGGCTTGCAGCATGGGAGAAATCGCGGCTGGAGGAGATCTACACCGCCCATCTACTGCGAATCACCTATGAAGGTCTGTTATCTCTGCCTCACAATCAATGTTTTCATTTCCCAATCACATGTCGCAGGTAATCCTATACCCACGACACTCTCGCGTGGCAAGATGGAAGGTTGGGTGCGTCTGCGGATGGCTGGACAGACGGACTGGAAGCGTCTTTGGATGGCGCTCGACAGCAGCGGACTGTCTGATGCTCCCGGCTCGCCGATGCCAGACCAACGCCCAACCTCGCCCAATGCCCCCGCTGTCCCTGCTGTCCCGCGCAAAAAGAGGATGTCTCTATTTGGTTCCAGAGACGAATCACAAGGAGGTGCTGGTCTACCATCAAAGCCAGTTATCTCCTTCTTTTCTTGGTCCCAAAGGCAAGGACAGGAAGAAACCATTCCTTATACTATCCGACGTCACACAGACATTCGCCGTTTATCCTGAACGCCCAGAGCTTATCAGCAGGAGCACTTTGATCAAAGTCGAAGGCAATTGGCGATGAGGAAGTCGGAGGAGGCATGAAAGGCAGACAAGGGTGGATTTTGGTCATGCCAGAACTGGAATCTGGGGCTACACAGGCCAGTGAGATGATTAAATGGGTGATTGGTACGTGATTTCGCGTTGTCCTTCGAGTAACCGTCGTAAAATTTGTTTATAGCGCTACACGATACGTTCCACCTCTACGGAAGACCCAGACAGTATACTTGGGACCCGCGCGATCCTATTTCGCTCATGTTTGCTTATCCTGTTGGACCCAACCGCGATGTGGGTGGTGTTCTCCTGCTTCTCCATGTTTCCATACTTACCTGCCAATCATTAGTTGCTCTTCCTTGAGCGAGAAATGGCGGAATCTATGGATCCACGTGACGATCGTACCTCTGCTGTCCGGTCTCGTCTGCTCAACATTCTGCTCGACCGCATGAAGGGTCCCAAGAACCCAGGTGAAGGGCCCCAGGCCACTAGTGGCCCCAGCAATAGTGGCCCCAGCACGAGCGGGCCGCCAACGCTTCCACCATTGCCATCGATGGAATCCCCGCCTCAAGGAGAACGGACACTCGCCGATAAATCGCTGCTTCCTCAGCTTCCGCCCCTGGACTTTGACTCATCCCAGCCGAGTCCAAGCGTACCTTGTCGCCGATCACGGAGTCTGATAGCAAGCCTGCTAGTCGCAGCCCTTCTACTTCGACCACCCTTGGCCCCAATCGAAAGCAGCTTATGCAGGCCACGCCGTCTCCTGTGGCGGAGGAGTCGCAAGATGTCTTGGAAGGCCCACGGCACACAAGCCCGACAGCGTTCTCTTTCGAGCCGGATGTCCCGCTCGCACCTGCACGGAGGCCCAGCGAGGACTCTGTACGCGACTCGCGGCCGAGCTCGAGACCGGGATCGAAACTCAGCCAGTCGATTACCGGCAGCATTCTCAGGCCAGTTGCTTCGACTGACGACAGTCATGCCATCGACCCTGCGAATGTGGAGTTACCCTTGTCTCCGCCTCCGCAGAGCCGCACGATGTCCGTGGGCTCATCCGGCTCTCCCGTGCCTCCCCCTCTCTCACCGACCACGTCAATCCCATCGCATTCTGGAATACTTCAAGGGCCACCTTCTCCTGGATTCTCTATCCTGACGTCCCCTCATTCGCAGTTGGGTTCTCCGAGGCTTAGCGGATCTATGATGGCAATGGCTGACAGTATTGAACGCGGACGCCGAACGCCGACCACACCCCCAATCTCGACGCCCAAGAGCGATCCATCGTCACTCCGACAAACCGTCGAAACTCGCACAGCCTCCTTCTGTACCAACGAAGAAGTCCGTTGAGGACGCCGATAATCTGTATGAAGAGGCGGGAGCCTTGTATTATATGCAACAATTCCAGCCAGACGCACCTAAGCAGCCGCTTGCTCCGCGTCGCGCGCCCCCTCCACCATTAGACGACGACGATGAAGACGACGACGACGAGTCTTCTTCAGAATACGGTTCCAGTCCAGTTCCTGTCAGCCCGCAGCAACAGCGCCCGTTGCGCCGTTGCGGACCAAGAGCCCGCCGACGAACACGTCTCGCCCAGGCGTAGGCCGATCGCCGCCAGGACCGAACTCGCCGGCGTCAATCGCCATGGCGAACCCTTACAGCCCTCTCGCGGCGCCGGAGACTTCCATATTGTCCGCCGGCATGGGCCGACGCCCGTCAGGCGCACGTGCGCCGCCTCACCCGATGCGCGTCGTGTCAGCCTCAAATTCTGTCCACTCACCTGAACCGCCTACCAGCACCGAGGAAGCTAGCGACCTCCGCCATCGACAGTTCGCTTCCATGACTGCAGACGATCCTGATGCCGATGCGCTTGCAGCGCTGACTTTCCTCGAGCAGGACGACAAGCCCAAGCCTCCACCTTCCGCTCCAGCTCCGCCGCCAGCTATCAATGAGCCTGAGGGTGCGAGTGACGAACGGTCTCACTCGCCGGCCGCGAGCGATGCCGCGTCACAGTACCGTTCGTCTTTCGCCCCGTCTCGAACCGCCATGCAGCGCAAGGCGGCGGCAGAAGCACAGCAGGCTGCCCACGAGGCTGCTGTTCACCGGCCCGGACGCGCCAATGGCGGAGTGAAGGCGAAGGCGAAGGCGAAGAGTTCGGGGGCATGGGGTGATAGCAGTGATGAAGAAGAGGAAGAGGAGGAGGAGGAGGAGGAGGACGATGACGACGTGGATTCTGATGGGGGGCGGCCACCGCCAAGGATGGATCCTGGTATGCAACCCCAAGCTCGCCAGCTAAATCCCCAAGGCCGTGGTCCTTCTCCTAGTCTTGCCGATCCGAACTATCCTCAAGCGCAGGCTCGTGGACCACGAACGCTGCCGCAGGTGCCGGGTCAGCGCCCGCAAGGTGAGTACTGATCGAATGATCGCATTTCATATATTCTGATGAAATACCTAGCATTTGACGAAGAGCCTCATGCCCCTGTTCCTCGTCGCTTCATGCAGGACCCGTACGCGGATGTTGGCAGCATGCAGAGCATGCAGCCAAGGCCTCCGTCTGGACGGCCGCAGTCTGAATACCCCGGAGCGCCAACTGCAGCCTACGCTCAGGCCCGCCAGCAAAACATGTGGAGTCAGGTGCTGGACCCCGGTCATACGCCAGGCGATCGTCCTCCCGAGAACATTCGTGACACCTTTATTCAGCTCGAGCCCGCTTCACAGACCATGACGAAAGCGTTTACGCCTCATGGCCTTTTGTCTGCAGGGCTTCAGGACAAGCAGGATCGCTCAGCAAAGAAGCAGGAGGAGCTTGCTCGCGAGACTGGAGCTTCGCTGATCAACGTGCCGAACAAGCCGCCACCGCCCCAGACTGGCCTCCTCGGCGCGATCACTGCGCATGAACGAGACCGCAAGCGTGAGGGAGGTGTCGGCGCGACGCTCACCGAGCGCGAGCGCGAGAAGCGGCTTGCGGAAGAACGACAACGTAAACTGGACGATTACCAGCGCCAGCAGCTGGACCAGATGGCGCAAGGCGGCTCGATGTACGGCATGCAACAATTCCCTGGCTACAACCCGATGATGAACCCGATGATGATGGGCATGAACCCTATGATGACCGGTGGCTTCATGGGATATCCTGGCATGATGCCCGGGTATAACCCTCAACACATGTTCGCAGCACAGCAAGCAGCAGCGCAGGCTTACCAGCAGGCTATGTTGTCGTTCTCGCAGGCTGGTTCACAGGTGAATGGAGAAGGTGGGGGCCCTGCGCCCATGAATCCTATGATGACGGGCGCCGGCTCTATGGCTGGTTTTGACCCGCGCATGTCGATGATGGGCATGCCGATGATGGGCGGAATGGCGCCCCAGATGACCGGTATGGGTGGAGGAATGGCGCCCCAGATGGCTGGTATGGGCGGAGGGATGGCTCCCCAGATGACTGGCATGGGCGGCATGGGCGGTGTGAATGGCGGTATGGGTCCGATGGGTATGCAGATGACTGGGGTTTCCCAGTTCGACCCTAGGATGTCCCAATTCGACCCTGGGCTCGCGCCCCAGTCTGGCGATTTCGGCGCACCAAGTCCCAATCGTTTCGGTCAGAATGGTATGAATAGTCAACAGCACTCGCCAGCCGCAGGGCCGCCGCCTCAGGCTGGTGAAGACCTCCCGAGGACGCCAGCGAGCGCTAGCCCCAAACCACCTCCGCAGTGATTGCTTTTGGTTGGATCTCTATGCATGGTTTGATCTCGGTTCCGTGACTGGTTGCATCATGGTCGCTCGTTTGCTTTTCCCCGCTTGAATATTCTTCGTACGTCGTTCATTAGATATCATGCATGGCTCGACTTTGGATTCGTTTTCTACTATCAAATCGGACACTATCTGCATACCGTTTAATTCGAAATTATGTTCAAGCACGTATTTGTCGCTTTGCATCCATGTTTTTTGGTGCGAACATTATCATCAGTCAATCTATGCCTGCAGAATATCCTGAAACCCTTGCTTTTTGATAGTTGGCATGTGCGATGGAAAACTGGAGACCCCACAAGGACCGGCCAGATGCTTGATGTTCTCTACTGGTACAACGAAGGCGAGTACTACGGGAACGGGTAAGTATTCCCAATATCTCTAGGCAGATTGAACGACGAGTCGCGGACTAATCTCAAGCCACGACACACCAGCCTCCAGACTTGGAGCGGGACCTGGCCAGAGAATCGTACTGCTGTTTCAGGGCATTCATCTGCTCCTGCATCCTCTGCTTCTCCTCGGCCGAATGCTTTGCTGAGTTTTGCAATTGCGCGTCAAGTTCGCGCATACGGGCCATATGCACCTGTCTCTGCTGCTCTGTCTCTTCCCTCGCCTTCTCCTGCATCTCCCGCACACGATTCTCCATCTCTAATTTCTCTGCCTTGTACTCGTTTGCAAGCTGCTGCGACTCTGTCTGCATCCTCAGCATCTCCTTCTGCAGCTTGCGAGACTCTTCCTCGAGCTCCTTCCTAGTCTCCTCGTCTTTCTTTTTGATGGCCGCCTCCATCTCGACCTGAATGGCCCGGATTTCCTGCTTATGCTTCTCAGCCTGCTCAAGGAGCTCCCGGCTAAGCATCGCGCCAGCTTTTGTCTGCGACAAGTTGAGGCCCTGGTCGACAGAGACCGAGAGGGCGATTGCCGATGAGCTGCCTCAGGATACCATGGGCGGACTCGACGGTATTGGAATGCCGAAGCATGCGCGCTTCTTTCGCGAGGACGGGCTTGAAAAATATATCTCTGTCCCGTAGCTCGGCCTCGCGCGCCGCGCCAACCTGAGGTGTAACCTCGCTCCAGAAAGTGGTAACAATGACTACATTCTTGAGCGTCTCGTCGCCGCAGAGCTCGCGGAACATGTTGAAGTTGCGCTTCGAGATGCCGCCGACGCGGACATCCATGATACGGTGCATATAGATGACGCCGGCCAGCTTCATTCCCTTTTCGTACCTGACATACCACCATCGCATGAGCGATATCCTACGCAGTAGGTTCCAGCGAAAACACCTACGTGGTCTGCAGGAACGATGCGATGAGCTTCAGGATATCGGTATCGCTCTTCGAAGTGTCGTCGAAACCGGGCGTGTCGATAAGCAAAACTCTCCGCCCGTCGAGCTCGAACGGCTGCGCAGTCTGAACGTCGCTAGTGCATGACTCCAAACCAGCCCCAACGCCAAGTTGCGATCCGCTGGCTATGTTGATGAACTAGATATATGCGTCAGTCACGGTGGGGTTTTGTCAATTCTGAAAGATCTGACGGTCGACTTCCCGCTACCCGTCGCACCCATGATGCTGTAGTACAATTCAGTCCCGACAAGCTCGTGATGAATGAAGCAAGCGCACGCGATTGCGACCACATCACTGGCTGGCTGATGAAGGGAAGCAGAAGGGCGAATCTCAGACACAAATGGCAGCATTTTCGGCTTCAAGCAAACTCACTTGCAATTTGTTCTTGCTGACTTGCGTAGTACTTGTACTACGTGATCATGGATGTTCAGTACGGCAGAAGACTTCTGGTGACGTGAGACTCACTGCGCTGGGCGATGCACAGGAAGCGGAGAGAAATAGTCTGGCATGCTTGCTACGGATGGACTTACAATGTCTGAACAGCGGAAAGGGGGATGGTACTTGGCCTTCGTGCAACCTGGGCAGAAACATATATGTGCATTCAAACAGCATGGGCCATCAATCCAATCCAATGCTTGCCGGCACCTTCTTAGCCATATTCAACCCGATTGAACGCGATCGTCAACACCGTGTCCTCATGTTTTCCTTTTAGAAAATCAAGTACAGGTAGACGCTTCTCGGTGTTCCAGAGCGGAAAACTTGACACGGAGGACCCTAGCTCCTGTCCGGAACAAGATAGACATGCTGTAGTTCTGAATGCAATTAGCATCCTTCTTATCTTCTGCATCCAGATTCGACACATCTTCAAGAATCGCGGAAGTAAAGCTATTGTGACCGTCAAGGAGGTGCCTTAATCGCAGAGGCGATTAAAGCTTGTATTAGCGCGCTCAAGCGGGTTCGATACCATGCGGTGGACTTCGCCAGTTCAGTACATACCGTGCTGCAGAGGTCCCCCAAACGTGGTATGCTATTTTCGGGACGAGCCTTAGAAGAACCCTGCCAACACGGATCCGGAATCAGAGGTCAAACGAGGTTAATCACTTAGTGGGCGTTGCCTTTAGGGCTTTCAGATCGTGGCCTACGGCCAGGCACAGTCAAGGCCAGTCTATGCAGGGAAAGTTAGAACGGATACTATATACTCAGAGCGCACCAGTGAGACCGTGGCACCGATAGCATGAGAGTCGAATAAACTTGCATCTTCTAACACGCCATTCCTGTAGTGTAGTATGTGCGAGAGCAAGGGGACGAGGACCATCAACTGGCAGTGTAAGTAAGCTTTATCTCTGCAGGCCGTGCAGGCCAACCTGGAGGGAGCGCTTCAAGGCGGAGCTCCAAACTTAAAGTCCGACAAGGTCCGAGCTAGCGGCGCCCAGAGTCGAGACGCGTCGCGCTGGAATGGACGCGTCCTCAATATTGGACTTGCGTCTGACTCATGTCCTCGCAGTCTCATACTCCTGCTTGCCTTGTACTTAGCCTCTGAATCAATGCCACATCCCTCTCTGCAACCGAGCACAAGCTCCTTGAACCACAAGTATGGGTGTCAAATCGCTATGGGAGCTCCTCAAGCCTGTCGGCAGACCAGTCTTGTATGTCCGCCGTCCTGGTGTATGTTACGCATTTGCTGAATGCCCGTAGGTTGGAGACAATGGAAGGGAAGACCATGGCCATTGACTCAAGTATATGGATCTATCAATTCCAAGCTACCATGCGTGACAAGGATGGTCGTGGTCTTGTCAACGCACATGTCCTTGGCTTTCTAAGACGAATCTGCAAATTGTTGTTCTATGGGATCAAGCCGGTGTTTGTGTTCGATGGTGGTGCACCAGCTCTCAAGAGGAACACGATTGTACGTCTCTTGATACTCTCTTCGCTTTGACGTTGACTCAAAATGCCTGGTAAGACGAGCGAAAGAAGAAGAAGAGCGGAGCCGCCGCAAGCCATGTCAAAGTTGCGGAGCGCTTGCTAGCGGCGCAGATGCGGCGGGAGGCACTCAGTCACGCACAGATTCAAACGTACGCATGTCGTTCCCGAATTGGCGGCCCTGCCGATCTCACATTTGTCGTTAGGAGTGCCAACTCGTCAAAGGGAAAGGGAAAGGCGGCGGCGCCTTCTGGCTCGGTGACAATTGATGAGAACACTGTATATCTGGAAGACATAGATAGCAATGCACCGAAAACGCCCGCAGCAAAGCGTAGCGACCCGAATCGTCCTGGCGCTTCTCCCGCTTCGTCTGCGAAGAAGAATCAGTGGAAAGACTATGATCCTTACAAACTTCCTGACGTCAACGTGGAAGCCAGAGTGGCGAAAGCAACGGCCACTTCCATCCCAGATCATCGCCTGGCTACCGAGGATGAGCTTCGTGATTTCATTGAGGCTATGCGTCCAGAAGATTTCGATGTCACGTCCCCAGCATTTCGCGAGCTACCTACCGAAGTCCAGTACGACATCATTGGCGACCTTCGGCTCAAGTCGCGCCAGACCTCCTATAAACGCTTGCAAAATATGCTCAAGAACTCGCGCACCCCGCTTGATTTCTCAAAGGAGCAGATCAAGAATTTGCAGCAGCGAAACTCGCTGACACAGCAGCTCTTGATCACTAATGACACCATTGGTCAGGCCCATGTATCTATCCCCGTGCGCATTGCCAGCGAGAGGAATAAGGCGTACGTGCTCGTCAAAAATACAGGTGCGGAGGGCGGCTGGGTGCTCGGCGTGCGAGATGAAGGGACAACGAAGGAAACACCCATCCAGATTGACCAGGACTTGCCTACTGCTGAGCAGCATGCAGCGGAAGAGGAAGACAGCGATATGGAAATGGAGGAAGTTGCGATGTGCGTTTTAGCTGCGTCTCAAAGTGTATTACAACTAAATGATTTCTGCCCTCGCAGACCACAGCCAGATGACGTTGACCCTGACATGCGGGAATATCGTAGGGGGATGGCGCTTGCTGGCATTGCTAAAAGGCAGGCACCCAAAGCCAGATCCAAGCTGTCTACCCCTCGGACGAAGCATGCAAAGAAGAAGCAGAAAACTCAACCGCTTTTCGAGCTCGAAGAAGATGAACTACCGCCACCACCGCAATATACAGCTGACGCCGAAGACGATCCGGAGCTAATCACTGCTATCCAGCAATCGATCGACATGGCAGAGGATGCAGAGGATGCCGATTTCCAGAGAGCTTTGGCAGCGTCAAGAATCGCCATTGCCGGCCAATCGTCAACCGATGCCAGCTCCTCTTCGAGCAGCGTCGTCGAGATCCCAGAGGAGCGCACTGCGGAATCTTCTGATGGTGAGGACCTATACGTCCCTGGTCGGCTGGAGATTGCACTCGCGATTGCGAATGCTGGGCCCACACCCAAACGTCCCACGATGGGGCGCAATCCCTCAAATATTCCGCCTCACTCTCCCGCATTTGGTCGGCCGGTCGGTGGGCTCCTCGCCCATTCTAAATCCACCCAACCCGAGGCCATTCCCGACGTCCAATCTGATGCCGATTCTGATGATGACATTGAGCCTGTTCCTGTGACGCCACTGGCCAAATCGGTGTCTCTGCCAACAGCCTTGCAGACCACTCTCACAAAGGCTCAGGCTGCCGAACAAGCTCCAAAACCAGTGACAGAGATGGTGGCCAGCGACTCGGATGATGAGATGGAAGAAGTGTTGACATCAAACGAGCTTCCTTCGTTCTCTTCGACGAGTATACAATCCATGGATGTCCGTCGCTCCTTCGTCCAGGAGCCTGAGCCGGCATCTGCAAACCTGGGCCCTCGACACGAACTGGCCATTGTGGATTCCAGCGTCAGTGCGAGAGTCGCATCCATGGAGTTGACGCCCCCGCCCAAATCCGCGTCTCAGACTCCGGTCAAAGTCACTCGCCCGTTGCCAGAGTCACCTTCCAGACCTCCAGCGACTGCCGATTCGGGATCAGAGAGTGAGGCTTTGACAGACTGGTCGCGCTCTCCGTCTCCCGTACGCGATGGCGCCGGCCCTTCGGAAAGCCAAGCCTCACGCACCGTCGCTGGCGATGACGACTGGGATGCGGCGCAAGAAATGGATCCGCAGGGAGAGGAGGGCGAGTTTGCGCGCTTCATGTCCCAGGTCAAAGGCAAAGATCTCGATTCCGTCCGCAAAGAGATCGACGAGGAGATCAAGGCCCTCAACAAGCAGAAGAAGGCGGCCATGCGTGATTCGGAGGACATCACGCAGCAGATGATAGCGCAGATCATGGTACGGGTCTTCAATGCGTTCGCAGATTCAGGCTCACAGAATGTAACAGATCATGCTTCGTCTCTTTGGTATTCCATACATCACCGCACCAATGGAAGCCGAGGCGCAATGCGCTGCGCTTGTACGACTGGGACTGGTCGAAGGCATCATCACGGACGACTCCGATGTGTTTCTCTTTGGCGGCAAGCGTGTTTTCAAGAATATGTTCAATCAGTCGAAGACCGTGGAGTGTTTCCTGCTTTCCGACCTCAGCCGTGAACTCAGCCTGGACCAGAGCAAGTTGATCCAGCTGGCTTATCTGCTAGGTAGCGATTATGTTGAGGGTCTTCCTGGCATCGGACCTGTCGTTGCCATGGAGCTTCTCAAGGAATTCCCTGGTCCGAATGGACTGCTTGACTTCAAAGATTGGTGGCAGAAGGTACAGTCAGGACGAGACAAGCCGGAAGACAACAAGAGTAAATTTCGACTGCGCTTTGTGGGTTGTCTTGTTGTATCGTTGAGTCATAGCCTGATTGTCTGTTGCAGAAGAAGAGATTCAAGAGCCTGTATCTTCCCCCGGAGTGGCCCAATCCTGCTGTTGTGCGTTTCACCCTAATCTTCGCTCCAGTAAAATACTGATGAATCGTACAGCAAGATGCATAC
>QUOP01000144.1:0-59349 GCA_003675405.1 Hericium coralloides
AACTTTCCGATGGCCAGAACATCGTAGGGAGCTGATCGAAGAGTTTGTTGGACTACAGAGCAGGTCTCGCTGAGACTTGGGAAAAACAGAAAGAATGAAGGGAACTCTTACGTCGTGAGCATCGACCCCACCGGGCGGAAAACCGTCAGAAAGACCAGTGCCTATGATCGCATTGGGACATGTTATCGGCAGGGATGTACAGGACTTACCATCGTGCAGGTCGCCAGAATCAACCAAAAGCAAGTCTACATCTTTTTCCTATACAAAGTATCAGTCTCCTTTGCCGCGTCAGCAACTGACAATGCAGACTCACCTCTGCAATCTTCTTCATATGCGACACGAACGACGCGAAGTCGCCAAAGTCGCCACTACACGCTATGAGACGCGTCGGACACGCAGACACGGAGCACAACGCACCTGTAATAGGGCTCTGGGAGCGACGGCTTCTGGTGGCCCATAAGCCAGCCATGGCTGTCCGTCGTATGGATGATGTTCACGTCCGACCACACCAGCGGACGCGTCGGGGCTGTCAGAGGCGTCGACGGCGGCGGGCGGCGGTGCACATGGGCCTCCTCGTCGTGGTCATGCCCTGGACACGCCCAGACCGATTGGTACGCGAACGCGCTGACTGCGAGGGCGAGGACGAGCTGCATCGTCGTGGCGGGTGCGGGGTTCTACGGCTGCCATCACAGGCGCTGATGATGGGTCTATATATACGGCGAAGGGCTTGTTGAAATTGTGCAGCCGAGGATAATTTTACGACGAACGTGAAGCTCGGACCTGGGAAGCATGCTGCCCGTTGTTGGCGCCGTCACTGTCACTGTCGCCGATAGAGAGCGCGTTTTCTAATTTGACCAAAGGATATAAGTTTGATGGGCATCAAAGGCGTCTGGGACTCAAAGAAGCATGTGCAACGTCCTTCCTTTCTTTCGCTGCGCCTTCTGTAACTGGACGCATAACGAAATCCTTGTCGTCGCATCGAGACCTTCACGCACCTCATCGACGTCGAGCTCGGGCTAGTCTCCCAGAGGCAGAGTAGACAAGACTCAACCTTCGTGCCTCAGGATCGTCTGTCTGAGCTCGGGTCTCAAGCGAGGTTTTCGCGGATCCGAATGATCCTCAGGTAAGTTGCAATCACTTGTGGCAACCTGCGACCGGGATGATCGTTACACCCTTTCGCCAGGATCCATAGTCCATCTCCCGAGTTTGAGACGATAGAATTCTTCAGCGGGCCTAATTGTAGCCACGGTTGGTGCTGGCGTAGTAGAAAGTCGTCATTCCCGAAGCGTCGCTTCCATCGCATCTTAAAGTTAGAGGACTTGCCTGTCTATGGGTCTGACGGACAAGTATCCGAGCTACTCACGGTTTTTTTTAGTTCATATTTCGCCAACCACTATGGCTCGCTCTCTTCCCTTTGAGCTCGTCATGAAAATCACAGAACTGGTCTACTATCGAGACAGAAACTCACCCCACTCTGATCATCAGACGCTATCCGCCTGTGCTAGAGTCTGCAAACAGTGGTCCAACTTCGCACAGAAGCTCATATTTGCCCGCGTCCATTTGGAATCCAGGATAGACTTCAGTCTCTTGACCGGTGAAGGCGGGTTGGGGGCTCGGATCCGATCTGTTTCTCTCAATGCCAAACGAAGACCATTCGGAGCGGACTTCATAGATGTACTCCCGTTTTGTCCTGCCCTCTACCATCTCAAACTCCTCATCGACGACATCATCCTGCAATTGACAGAACTCGAGGTCGCCCGGCTTCGCGCCGTGCCTGCGAGAATCCGGGCGTTGCGACTCGACTCCAGCATCTCTTTCCGCGCAAAAAATTCGTGCATCTTGTAACCAGCTCATGGCGATCTGGCCGGGTATTCAATGTCTAGTGTTAAGAGTGAACTGGAAAAGGTTGGCAACTCCACCGGCCGAACGTCCTCCATTCGTGCTCTACGAACTTGGGATTATCGGCTCCTGTCCGTATCCGGAATTCCTTATCCGTTGGTTCCTGCCTCCCATCCCGGCAGGGCAGCGTGGCAACATGCGTGTCCTATCCTTGAGCTATGCTGAACCACCTGACGAATACGACACATCTACGGATTACGCGCCCTACGTGCGCTCGCTCAGGTTGTCATACCACCTTCTGCAGGACACGGCGTTCGTTGCACGCTTCACTGCTCTGGAAGAATTCTATCTGCGCGACAGTTTCACCCCTATAGGTGGAACCAATGCCAGAATCCCAAGGCTGCCGCAGACGATCCAGCATCTCTGGTTGAGCGGTATATTTTTGGCTGAGAATGTGTCCTATAACGGCATACCTTGAGTCTAGTCCTCCGCAGCTCAGGCGTATATCGGTCAGTGGCAATTTTTGGCGTCAGGTGGAAATATCGGGCCAGTTTGCGAGGGTATGTGAGGAGAAGGGATTTGAGCTTGTTATCGGAGACTCTGATCATTGGGTAAGTTTTCTTTGAGGGTTGATCTGTCGTAGCGTTTGGCCTTGACTAATAATCATCATCAGATGGAATATCCAGTCCCGGTGGACCGCTTTCCTCGAGATTGGACCCTCGTGAATCTATACCGCATGAATGAAGGAGCCTAGAGGTGCGTCAGCAATAATGAGAGGAATGAACAGACATTCATCTTGATTCATAGGCTGCTGGGATAAATGCACAAAGGTACGCCTCTGCGGCACTGTGCCCTTGTTCCTCATATCAACGTTGGGCGGCTAAGAACAAAATGGCCTTCACGCTCATGCGGGCGTGCCTGCCAATGCGTGAGACCGATCAGCAATATTTGTTGACAGCGGTGAGGAAGTTCATCCCAGCTGTCTGGATGGGAGAATGCATAGATGTTCGGGAGCACATACGGAAATGTGCGTACGTATCTCCGATATAGACTCTTCCGACGAAAATCAAAATGTACTATAATATCTATATCGCAACGTGCATCTTGGCAACGTAAATCGATCCGATGATCGAGCGCTATGGCGACGCAACGTGGAGAAGGTCAGGTCGTAACTTCATGGTAGTCTACATTCATTTTGGGGGGGTCTTGCGGGTCGCCTCGATTTCGTCCCAATTAGGAAGAGCTCCCACGCATGCAGGGGAGGGATGACTCATGAAGTATGACCAGCCATATGGGCTCTCGACGCTCCCCATGAAACTCGACAGAACTTGGTGATTTCGAGGAAGAAAAAATGTTTTGTGCATTCATACATGTTACGGTATGGCTAGGTCAGAAGTCAGACATATTTTCAACTGTCTAACCCACTTCGATCAGCTATGAGGGGGAGGGCCGAGGATGCAAAAAAGCGGCAAAACGGCCAAATCGAACCTCTAACTTGCGCAAGAGCGCTCGTTGGTGCTGATGCCCGCTTAGCCACAGTGCTTTATATATGAATCCGACTTTGTTATCTATGAACTGCGGTAGACCCGCGCGGCCACTGAAGAGGGACCCGCCGTAAAACCGCTGACGCTTTTACCCTCGGCATCAGCGGCATCGTGCTCAAGACGTCGAGTTTACTCGGCAATTTCCGAAATCAACCCGGCCACCAAGGGGTATCAAAATGGCGGCAGACCTTAAACACAGAACGACTATCTTCTGTGTAAGGTCTGCACAGGAGACTAACTTCATGGTATCTTCTCCCTCACCACGACGTCGACCTCTATTACAGGCCAAGCCCTGTCTTCGCAGAGCAAGAAAAGACACCTCTGAGGATCGATCGTGGAGCAGGGTACGCGCCACGTTCTTCTAACCCAGCTCTCGACTATGGTTCCCGTCGAACTACTCCGCGAAGTCGTCCTAGCGTACCTTGCAGATACTTTCCTGGACCTCATTGTGGATCCCAAAGTCGAGAAAGACTGGGACCCTCTCTCACCCCTTCTGCACACGTCTACGCAGTTCCGCTACGTTACAGCGGGCTTTCTACAAGACATATTTGGCGACCTTGGCCCGCAACGAGGAGAAAGGTACTGAATCTCCTCCGTCTTCGAACATATTCTTTTCTTGACATCCCGCTTAGCACCATAGCAAATTACCGATTTGGCCTCGCTGAGCTAAAGCGGGTCCATGCCCTTGCGTACACTGTCAACCCCAAGCTGTTTTTGGATCCTGTTTCCGCCTCTTCTATCTATCCTCCAAAAGACTGCAAATCTCCCTTGATTGGAGTCGCGCTCGAATTCGCTGTGACAAACGTGCACTATCGTCTCTACGAACCGCAATCGAACGCCACGTTAGATGAAGCCAGTCAGGCGTATCTGTCTCGCCCTTCGTGGGCGCCGCCTATGGACGGCGTCCCTTTCAACGTAGCGTGGCGGATCTTCGCCCCCATAAGCGAGCGCACTATGTCAGCGAATCATCTGGTCCAGCGCGGTACGTCTCATATACTAGCTCCGTTTGCACGATGTCATTAAAGCTACGTGCGCACCTTCAGTCCTATCCTTGCAAGAGGCCTGTTCTATGGCTTTCGACATCGAAGTCTGGCAGCAGCCCAGCCACGCATTCGACACGGGCTCCGAATACCACGACCTGCTGGAGCGGATGCTGAAGATCAGCAATGACACGAAGCAGTCCGCAGTCGAGTTCAAGAGGCGCGGCTTCCGCATCCGAGCGCTGCCCATTCCGCGACATATCCTTGAGGCGACGGAGCCCCACGATGCCCTCTTCAGCTTGGAGCCGCCAGCAGGACAGGCAGACGATGACCCGTTGACCCGTTTTTGCCGTGGGTTGCAGCTCGTGATCCTGCAGTGCTTTTACAATAAACAGAGAGACGCTGTGGCTGCTGATTTGATAGCGCGGACGGCTAGCAGGGACGACGGGATGCCCGACAGCGAGGATAGCGAGGATGCAATGCCCGACGCCGTAAATAGCGACGAAAGTGATCATATCGATTAAGTTGGCGTTGAGAACGGTGCAGCAGGTCGGGAGTCTTGTCATTGTATGTTTCCCAACCGCATATGAATCCACGAAGTCGCTTCTAAGCACAGAGCAGCTGAAAAGGTTCATTATTCATAGATGCAGGTTATTTGACGGTCAAATGGGAGATCCACAGCGTAGGAAATGATATGCGGGGATCCTGTCGGCTGAGACGATCAGTTCGTGAAGTTACAGACGGACAATAAGAGAAATATTCCCCTTTCAACGTCAACTTCGAGACGGCTTAGGAGGCTATAGGGATGCTAACTGGCCCGTCAGACACGATGATCCTGAGGCATGAGGGTTGAGTGGATATCCGAAGTCGAAGTACGGCTCAAATAGACGCCGAGACCTTTAGGGCCTTTTAGCGCTCGTCACCTTGTTCTCAACATGCATCAGTAGACAAAGCCTTGTGCTGTATAAGTACTCAATCATCTCATCTTCCTGCCGTGTCATCACTTAAAACGTGTCGTCGTAAATAGTACTGCTCATGGCGATGGCGATTCCAATTCCTATCGAGCTTCACAGGGAAATAACTCTGCTTTACCTTTCGGAGGCATTCTGGGATCTTATTGTCGAGCCTCCCTGCGTCGACAAGAACTGGGACCCTCTGTCTTCCCTCTTGCATACCTCGTCTCAATTTCGTCAAGTTACAACAGACTACATAACTCCTGTATTCGGTGAACCCTCGTTGCCGCCATCAAGCCCAAGGTGATCTCCACAATAATTGCACGCTACCTTGGCTTGACAGATCCTCCAGCATAGCCAACTACCGGGGCATCCTCGCAGAACTCAAACACATCAACACCTCCGCGCACACCGGCGATCCGCGCGAGCTCCTCGACACCACGCGCGCGACCTCCATCGCCAACACCCCGCCGGACTGCAAGTCCCCGCTGCTGCAGCTCGCGCGCATGTTCGCGGAGGTCGTCCTGCAGCTGCGCCTCTGCGAGCCGCAGTTCAACAGCCACTTCGGCGAGGGCAGCCGCATCATGGCCGAGCGCGCGCACGGGCCGGCATACGCGCAGCTCCTCCGCTTCTTCGACGATGTGCCCGGGTCCGTGCAGTGGCGCGTGTTCATGCGCATCTGCTCGCGCCTGTTCTCCCTCTTCCGGGTCGTAGGGCGCAGTACGTCGCGTTCTGTTTGGTTCCGCTAGATGGTGTTTGACTTAAGCTTGCCGCAGCGATGTGCCTGAAGCTGTCGTGCGCGACGGTCATGACCTGGTTCCCCGCCCCGTGGCTCCTCCCGAGCAGCTTCTACACGCCTGGCTCAGTCGTCGACAGCACCATCACGGGCATGATCGGCGTGATGAAGGGCGCGCGCCAGGCGCTCGCTGCGTCCGTCCGCGCGCCGATTCCGGGGGTGATCTATGAGGACCTGCCGACCTCACCCGCCGTCTTCGAGGCCGTCCAGCTGCTCGAGGTGTGGCGCCGCCTGGAGCCTTCGGCGGACTTCGCGGATGACGATCCGCGGATGGGTTATTGTCGCCAGGCGAAGGCCGAGGTCGTGTCGTTTTTGTCTGCGGCGGAGAGGGAGGCGCTCCTCTCTGCTTGGCGAGTCAGGCAGGAGAGTGGTGAGGACCAAGCGGTAGTCGCAGGAGTCATCGAACCTGCCGGTCTGTAACTGGGTTGTATATTTGTTCAATGGTGTCGTCTTGCTTTCGCTTTTGCTTTCGCATTGCACATTCTTTCCACATGGAAAACTTTTATACCCTATTCAAACAATCTCTCATCTTCTTACAAATCGATCCTTCGCATACGTTTCACCTGTATATCATTAAAGTACATATATTGTCACACGAGTTGCACATTGGGCTTTCTCTGTAGGTTGTAAAGCCGTTGTATTACATAGACATGGATTCGTTGTACCCCGTAGCAATCTGCCAAGCACATGCCGCTCGACTCGCTGCTAGGCTTGCCACCTCGCCGATTACTCGGTAGAAGTCGTCAGCGTACATCATTAAGACCGCCAGCAAACACGTCTCATACACGTCCCGCACCACGCTTTGCATCGTGAGCGCGAACTCCCATAGCATTGGGAGAAGAGATGCGATCCAGAAGGCCGCACATACGGCGAAGAGCCGCGCGAAGTACCACTGTGGGTCGTTGATGAAGAAGCGCCTGGCGAGTTTGACCTCGTGCTTCAGCGCGCTCTGGTAGTGCTCGTATTCGTCTGTCGCCAAGGGCTCCCCTAGGATACAGTCAGCGTCTGCAGGAAAGCCAGGACAGGAGAGAAATGGCCATACAGAGCACGTTCAACGTGTTCTTGCCGTCCGTCATTGTTTCGACCGCAATGGGGGACAACCTATTTGGATTTCCAACTTTGAACGTATTCCATCGACATGGATCGATGACCTGAACATGTAAAATCTAAGCTTGACGACCTCAGCAAGAATACGAAAATGAAGCATACCCAGCAGCGCCCGATTCCCCACCACGCCTTCACCTGGTGCATATCGAAGCTGCCGTCCGCCTCGAGCGGAAAATCGGCCTCCTCGAGGCACGGCCTGCTCTCACGGTAGTCCTGCAAGGGAAAATACAGCTTCACACGCAGACACCTGCTCCGGGTCAGTGCTGCTGCCAGTCGGACGAGGCAAGAGGAGATGCTGACCCTGGCGTGGGACGCATGAACCAGGAGCTACGCCGGATGGGCGTGCCGAACAGCGTCATGCGGCCCAGATCGACGAACTCGCGCAGCGAGTTTGGGTTCCATGTCTCCGCATAGCGGAAGAGGCCGTCGGTGGTGTTGGGTGACTGCATTTCAGAAAGGGCTTACGAGGCCAGCGAAAGCACGGGTGCAGAGGATCCGCTTGGGAGGTTTGAGCCAGTGCGCGGCTGAACGTTACCTTAAGTATCTGCAGTGCTTATTGTTTTCGTTTCGATGATCATCAACGCCGTTGAGGAACAACGCACAATGCCTACTAAATGCGTTTAGTGGGAATTGGAAGGCGCCAGCTAATTGTGGTGTTTCCATGCCATCTAAAGATGAGAAGACGACGTACGCTGGCTTGTTGTTTCGGTCACCTAGGGAAAGCTTTGTCGCACAAGTATAGTAGGTCAGATACGCCGTACATGACGGCAAGAAGCACGAAGGGCGTAGATAGGGAAGTACAAGTTCCGAGGATGCAATTGTGTACGTTGACGTCGATATCGGGCACCTGCTTCATAGGTACATGTGTCAGCTGAGATTTTGAACGCACCTCGAAATGAAACATCTGTCAATCTCCAGAAATGACCGCCTCTCACTCCCTAACGACGTTGTACAAGGACACCATGCTGAACTCCAACGAAGGCATCTTGAAGCCAGGACCAATATCGGAAGTCTGTAGATTGCGGCACGTAGCTTTCCCACGATAAGCACTGTAAGTGTACCATCCACGACCACGACACGCCCTTCAACACGACATACACCCTCCCCTTCCCGGCACCCGAGTAGCCCCAAAACCTCACCATGAACTCACTATACACCCTCGGTGTGCGACAAACGAACTCAATACAGGCCGACCTCGAACGATTACGGGGCGGCGAGGCGTCCGCCTCGCTACTAGGTCTGTATTCACGTGTGCGGTACGTGGTCAGGGAACGGACGACTGACGGTGCGTTCGCCAGGGCAGATTTCGGCCTCGCTGGCCGCGATGAGCAGGACCATCGATGACTATGATTCGATGGCGCGGCGGGAGATGATCAAAGCGAAGCAGGAGAAGGCCTCGACGTACGTCTGCGCGCGTAATGCCCCTCCCCGAACACGCCGTTTGCGAGCTGACTCGCCCCTCCTGGCACGAATAGACGAGTACAGAAATTCCGCACCGACTACGCCGAGCTCCGAAAGGAGTTCGAGCGGCTAAAGACAGAGGTACGCACACACCCCGCTCCGTCCGCCCGCCCGCGCATAACGCGCCCCCAGCAATCCAACGCGCAGCGCAGCGAGCTCTTCTCCGGCGCAAGCCCCCTCACGCCCGGGGGCTCCGACAGCCGGCGGCGCTTCACGCCGTCGTACCCGCCCGTGCCCGCGCACACCGAGTCGCCCTTCCGCACGCCGACGCCCGCGTTCATGGCCGCGTCGCGCGAGCAGCACGCGCTGCACGAGCACTCGTTCCTGCAGGGCACCGAGGCGCGCCTCGACGACTTCCTCGCGCAGGGCCGCGAGGTGCTCGACAACCTCGTCGACCAGCGCAATATGCTCAAGGGCACGCAGCGCCGGCTGCTCGACGCTGCGAACACGCTTGGCCTCAGCCGCGATGTCATCGGGTGGATTGAGCGGAGGAGGTGCGTGTTGCTACTTCTTTGCTGTGCGCCTTTTGACGGGTCTCCGCGCAGTACGCAGGACATGTATATTTTCTTCGCGGGCGCGATTTTCACGTTCTTTTGCTTTTATCTCATTTGGAAGTATCTTGGTTGACGGTCGGATTGGTGCGGGTCGAGGATCGAGGGTGCATTACGGACTTTACGCTCCTCGTTGTATGATATGCTTTGATAATACCACTTGCTCCTGATATCCACGAGTCACAACAGTTCTTGGATTCTGGTTCTATGTACAGTGATGTGGTGGCGGACAACGGTATAGTACTAGGTATAGTGATGACAAGACAACTGCTGGTGCGGGATAGCGATGCAGGTTGATAGCAAGAACGAAAACATGCACAGATGTGCTACAGATATAGACAAGCAAGATGGATCCCGCGACGAGGGGGATGGTGTGATGATACACTTCAGAGAAAACAAACAACAATCCTGCTGCATTTACATTCGCAGCGAAACACAATATACTTTCCTTTCTCAGCCCTTGTTCGATATTCATGTTGTCGAGCACCGTATTCGTTTACCACGGGCCCTTCGAGACGTCCGTCCACCCGCTCTTGGACACCACACTGGGCGCGCGAGAAGCCGCACCAGCGTTGCCAGGCGCATCCCGTGAAGACGAGTTGGACCCCTTGCCGCCATTGTTGCTGTTGCCCCAGGCGCTCTTGCCCTTGCCCTTGGCCTTCTTGCCGCCTTTGCTGCCCTTGGCGGCGGTCTCCCAACCCGCGCTCGAGTTGGCGTTCGCGGCGGGCGCAGGCGCGTCCCACGGCGTCGGGCTGTTCGACCACTCGTTGCGCGGAGCGGCGCGCGCGACTGAGGAGACGGTGCTCCGGGAGTCGTCGCCCCAGGGCGTGGAGCTGCCAGCCCAAGGATCGGGGTCGGCGTTGGCGCGGGCGCTGGGTTTGGCTGTGGCGCCCCAGGGATCGGTGTCGTCGTTGTTGGGTGCGGCGCTGGTGCCCCAAGGGTCGGCGTCGGCGCTCTTGGACGCAGGTTCCTTGTCATTGTCGCCGTCCTGCGCACCTTGCGCAGCACTCTTGGTGTCGTCGACAGTATCCCAGGGGCTAGGTTCGTCCTGGTTGCCCCAGTCTTGGCCGACCTCGGTTCCCTCGCCGTCCACAGTCGAAGGCTCATCTGTCAAACAACAAAAGAAAACGCACCGAAGCAACGCGCCGCGCCAGTCCACATTGTCAACAGGCCCTGCACACGACAAGCCAATCCCACACTCACCGTCCCACGGATAATCCGCATCGTCGCCCGCACGCCCCTTCTCCCCCTTCTCCCGCTTCGCGCGCCGGCGCGCGCGCTCCTCCTTCTCCTTCTCGCGCTGCAGCCGCTCCTCCTCCCTGCGCCGCGCCGCCGCAGCGGTCATGCGCTCCTTGCAGATGCCCGCCTTGCACAGCGCGCCGTGCAGCGGGCAGTTCTCCTTCCACGGCAGCAGCTTGTCCTCGCGCGGCGCGGCGTAGCCGTCCCAGAGCGGCGGGCCGTCGTCCTCGAGCGCGGGGTCGTACGCGTCCTCGATCCCGCCGTCGCGCCGCCCCCACACGTTCGTGCTCCGCGGGATCGCGTCGTAGTTCACGGCCGCCGGCACGACGGAGTGCACGGACGGGAGGAAGCCGTCGTCGTCGTCATCGTCGCCATCATCGTCGAGGTTGAGGTTCGCGGTCGTCTGCATGATCCCGCTGACGCTGGACTTGCCGCTGGGGTGCCCGGTGCCGAAGCCGCCGCGCGCCTGGCTGCCGAGGTCGAACTGCACGCTGCTCGCCTCGTCCTCCTCGACGTCGTCGCTCCAGATGAACTTCTGCGTGGGCAGGGAGGCGGCGGGCTTCGAGAGACCGGGCGGGGGAGGCAGGAAGTCGCTCTTCGCGGTCGCAGAGAGCGGCGTCGCGACGCTCGAGGATGCAGTTGAGGACGAGGACGCCGTGGCCACGCTGGTCACTACGCTCGGTGCCTTAGACTTCAACCCAGGTGGAATCTTGGCCCCTGTAGCAACGGGTGAATACATCGTGACTTTTATCGAAGAAATTATCCATACATGGGTTATCGCTGGCTGATCTGGCGATGGAAGCGGGAGCATGGACAGGTCCGCCGTTCTTCCCCGCAGCAGCTTTCGAGCTCTTAGCACTTCCGTTCCCAGAAACGACGCTTTTCGACTTCGGAGTGCCTTTGGCCCATGCGCCAGCTGCGGAAGGGGGCTTGGACTGCTTCTGAGCCGCAGCGGGAGCCGCACCACCTTTGGCTTGGAGCCACTGCGCAGAACCGACTGCAGAAGGAATCAGTAATCAGCTACAAGGCAGACGTGAGACATAGTCACCTGGAGGAGCCGGAACACGAGGCGGCGGCGGGAAGGATGCCACAGGCAGTGGACGGCAGAGTGGTCCAAGGGTAGGGTTCTCCGGGGGAACCTCACAGTAGGAACTCGGAGGATAGGGATACGTGGTACGACTGCTTGGACAAGGTCTGTTCAATTGTAGGCGTCACCCAAGAAGGTAAACAGAACTCACATGTTGTTCGCACTCCAGCCGTGGAACCAGTGCTCCTGGATCTCAACGCGCTTCCAACCTGTTTCGAGGGGTTTGAACGCAATCACTGCCATCATCACTGGACGCACCATTCTTCTGGACTTTGCGGCCGGTATCGTGCGTACAGTAGAAAATCTTCGTGACCCGGTCCTTCTCCTCGTTCGATGGCGATTTCAGAAATTCCGACCACTTGTGTGCGCCGAGGAGGCGGTCATACCCATCGAAGTATCGATCGACTTCGAGGATCACCATATCGTGGGCCTAGGGACCAGGGAGCAAGAGACATCAGCATGCTGAAGAGCTACCTACGCGATTGGCGGTCCCGATCTTCGCTGGGCACCGCGTCGCGCATAGATCGATGAGATCAGAGGGAAGACGGAGACGCACCGAAGGCTTATGGAAGAATGCATACAACACATCCTTGCCTGTGCAGCAAGCGAGCCATCGCACGAAGTCCTTCTGGTCCTGGAAGAGCTCCATCGTGGCACACAATGGGTATGGATGCACGACGGCCAGATACTTCGGCTCATCTTCCGCTGGCGGTGGGGTCGATGCGCGCTTCACCATGGTGGTAGACGATATACGATATGGTCACAGACCACAGCTTGCGGTAAAGGACAGTGGATTATAGTGGCTTATAAAAAGGGGGAGAACTGGTGGATACACGTAGCTGTGTGCGAGGGGGTCCAGTTTAAATAGTCTTTTTGGACCAGTGAGGCTGCGCAGAAGCGGCTTCTTCGAATCGCACACAGCTATACTCCGCAAAGGGTTCCTTGACCTTCGTTTCGGAGATACAATGGCCTTTTGACCTTGTTCCTATGATAGACGTGGTGGCCGCGAGGCGATGAGGCCTGGTGTGATGGTCGAGAACAAGAAGAAGCCAACAGGCTTGAGCGCTTGAGCGCGTTTGTGTTCGAAATTGATCCCGCGACGCGGTGTCGTGATCTTTACCACGCTCGTGCCCTTCCACCAAATCCTTGTCTCAAGCAATTTTCAAAGCTACTATGTATGTCTTACAGAGACGGGGCGAAGGCCGTCAGATAGAGCTGGCAGTTGTCACCATGGTCCGCGTTACGTTCAGCAAAAGAGTCCGAACAGCGTTGCTTCTATGAGAATCCCGTCGCGCTCCGGAGCAATAGAATTATATCTAAAGAAATTCTAGATCTGTTTACCTTCCCCCTTGTCTAGTTTGTACCGTTTGACACCGTCTTCCACACCCCAAGGCACCTCATCTTCCCAATGACTGATAACCACGACCGCCTGTTCCTCCCCCACACCGCCCCCTTCGGTGAGGTATCGCCTCGCCGCCCTAACCATCCCCTCATCCATCCCCGCCCAGACCTCATCCAGTAGCACCAGCGGCGGCCTGCCCACCAGCGCCCGCATTAACAGCACCACGCCCTGCGCGCCCGCCGACAGCCCCGCAAATGGGCGCCCCGCAAACTGCTCCACCGCCTCCGCCGGCGCGTTGCCCGCATCCCACGTGTGCGGGCCCAGCCCGCGCAGCACGTCCCACACCCTGCGCTCGCGCCACGCGCGCTCATCCGCGCTCAGCGCGCCCGCGAGCCCGAGCCCGAGCCCGCGCTCGCCGAGCGGGACGAAGCCGCCGTCGAACCCGGTCGCGACCGCCTCGAAGACGGACATCGGCCGCGCGCGAGGCCAGGCGTTGTACAGCTCGGGCGAGACGACGCCGATGCGCGTGCGGAGCGAGGCGGTGGCGTGTGCGCGGCGGGGAGCACCGAAGAGGGAGAGGGCGGACGCGGGCGCGCGTTGGGTGTAGGACTGGGGGTGGTCGCCTGTGAGGACGGAGAGGAGGGTGGTTTTGCCGGAGCCTGGAGTGTATGGTTAGCCACGTTCAGAACGTGTTTGACAAAAAGTACCATTTGCGCCTTGGAGATGCCAGCGGTCTCCCGCGCGGATCGTCCAGTTGATGTCCTTCAGCACCTGCAGAAGGAATTCTCAGCATCGATGCGGTGTACAAATGAAGATACTAACATGTCTTTCATGATACTTCACGTTCACATTCTGCATCTCCACCAGAGCTTCTCTCTCTGTCTCCATCCGCTCCGGCTTGCCCATGCTACCGACCACATACGAAACGTCCTTGGCATTTTTCTCATCGTCCGCAATTTGCTCCAGGATCTCCGCTCTGGGGCCCGCTCTGACACGTCCTCCACCCACCAGAGCAAGGTGCGATATCCACTCCGGAACCGGGTCCTGCATACGCAGACCCATGAGGACCCGGGGACTGCGCGAAGCGTGCAGCTCCCGAAGCAACGCCAGCAGACTGGGGCGTGTATGCACATCAAGACCGGCTGCCCACGCATCCCATCAGCAAAGCACACAAAAGCCAGACGTCAGACATACTCAGCGGCTCGTCCAGGAGCAGCAGCTCCGGCCTGCCCAAGAGCGCCTTGACGATACGCGCGCGCCGCGTCTGCCCATTGCTCAGCGCCACGAGCGGCAGATCCAACAAATGCGCCAGCTCGAGCCGTTCCGCGAGCTCCCCGAACCACCGCGCCCTCTCCGCCTTCGCCGCCGCGTCTTCCCTCTGCTCGGACACGACGGACGCCTGCACGGCGGCCTCCTCCGGGAACATGCTCTCGCGCAGCGTGACACGGTCCTCCTCGCGCACGGCGCCGTAGCGCGCGGTGTAGTCATAGAACGCGCCGCCCGACGCGCGCGCGCGGTGCGCGAACGAGACGAGCGCGATCTGCTCGTGCGGCGCGGCCGCGAAGAAGGGAAACGGCCCGCCCGGCGGCGGTGGCGCGAGGCGCATGTTGCCCAGGAGCGTCTGCGGATACGAGTGAGTATAGGATGCGAGATGCGCTGCAGGCGTTGAGGCGCACCTCGAGCAGGGCGGTCTTCTCGCCTGAGCCGGAGCCGACGACCGCCCAGCTCTCGCCCTCGCGCACGGTCCACTCCACGTCGTGCAGGACGGCGCGCGCGCCGTTCGGGTCGCCGAAGCGGTATACGCTGGCTTTTGGGATGTGCACGATGTGCGGCGCGGCGGCGCGCGAGTACGCCCGCCTGAGTCGCACGGCGGGCTTCATGGTCTGTCTGCTGGTAGATGTTGTCAGATCTATAGCCGTGCGGAGGTGCTGGGCGCACTTACTTGCTGTGGGCGTTGGTGGTGAGTCACATCGCGAGTTGGGCGGCGCGCTGCGGACGACGTTCGCGAATCGAAGGTGTCGGTCTGCTGATCATCATGCGCTGTGGGTGGCGCTAAAGCAGGTACGCAACATCTGCACATCGCAAACAGCATTACTTTATCTTATTTGCACAACAGTGAACACTATCTATCCGGTATCAACTAAATACAGCAACGATTCAGAGCGACGTGCGAAGCCATAGGGCCGCGATTTCCAGTCATTTGTTAGTAGGGATCGACCTCCGCTTTTATTTAACTCGACTTCTTCCCTCCGAGCTCGGAGTAGAGCACATCCTTCCCCTCGTAGTCGGGCCCTCTCCGTTGGTTCTTGAAGTGGTTCGAAATCAAGAAAGCCACATCTGCAGAAGCAAAGATTCAGAACTCGCTATGCTCACACGAAAAACCAAAACTTACCCAGTGACTGCTCGAAATTCAACCTCGGATCGCAAAAACTCTGCCATCCCATCCCATCAGCCATCTACGTCGCATAAAAAGCAGGGGGGAAAATCGAACCTGGTACCGCAGCCCGAGCTGCTCCTCGCTGAGCTCCATGCTCCCGCCAAGACACTCCGTGACGCTGAACCCCTCGTCGTTCAGCTCGCCTGTGAACTCGAGGCTGACGCCGCCGAGGCGCGAGCCGCACTCCGTGTGGATGCGCAGGCAGGACGTGAGCTCGCTGATGATAGTACCGAAGTGCCGCGTCTTCAGGCCGCTCGACTCGGACGTGAGCGTGCTGCGTTCAAACGGGTGAATACATGGACTGCTTGATAGTAACATAGGGCTGCACGTACTTTCCGTGCATGGGATCACAGACCCAGATGACGGGGTGTCCGGACTGCTGGACGGCGCTGATGTGGCCCGCCAGATGGTTGTCGATCTGCGACGCACGTTATATCTTCCGTGGAACAGATAACCCACGACGATTTAAGCCTCACCTTCCCAGCGCCATACCGCGTAATCAGCGTCACCCTCCCACTCTCCCGATCCGGATTCACAACTGCATCCTCGTCAGCGCCATCCCCACTTCACAGATAAAAGCAACGCGAAACGCACTATCCAACAGCCGCACGAGCTCCTCGCCCTGCATTGACGGCCCGACCTTGATGCCGATCGGATTGCGGATCCCGCGGAAGTACTCGACGTGCGCGCCGTCGAGCTGCCGCGTGCGGTCGCCGATCCACAGGAAGTGCGCCGAGGTATTGTAGAATGCGGCCGGCACGGGGGCGGACGCTTGGCTGTGCCGCCGCCCGTCCGGGACGGGGAACTCCCGCGTCAGCGCCTGCTCGTAGTCGAGCATGAGGCCCTCGTGGCTACATGAGTGTCAGTGGGGAAAAATGGAGGAGAAAGGGGGGGAGGCGCGGACCTCGTGTAGAAGTCGACTTCGCCGAGGACGCCGCGTCCGCCGCCGCGTTCGTAGCTGAGGGACTCGCGGCCGGAGTCGAGGCCGATGGTGCGCGTGAAGTCGAGCGCGTCGGCGAGGCCTTCGGTGAGGGTTTCGAACTCTTTCCTAGAGGCGCAGCGTGAGCGGGGATTTTCGGGGAGTTGTCGAACGTACCTTAGAGATGAGGAGCGCACGTGCGTGAGGGACCAGTCGCGGGGGTGGTGGTGCTGGAGTGATGCAAAGCCAGAGGTGAGCAGGCCGCGGACGTGGTTGAGCGTGGCCGTGGAATGGAAGTAGGCGCTGTGACGACAAACTTGTCAGCAAGATTTTAACATCGACGCAACTGAACTTCTGCATACCTTATCAGTCTTTCCGGGTCGGGAGTCCGGTCGTCAGGATCAAGGCTGGAAGGCCGCGACTAAGTACTTCATGAGCTCAGAAGAAAAATGCAACATACCCATTCACATTGTCGCCTCTTCCGTGGGAGCGCCTTAGTCTGAGAGAGTGGAAATGAAGGGGAACAGACGAACCGGAAACTCAAGACTTCTCGGTCCCCAATTTTCTCCTTTGAGCTGCTACGCGGCTTCGCGTATTGACCCGCAATTCGGCCGATGCGTACTACCGGTAGACGAGCACCCCAAATGAGAATCAGAGAGAAAGAGAGGATCAGCCCAATTTTCGCGGAGATGTTTTCCTAAGGACCAGATCTCAGACAAGATCAGTGTATGCCATGAATGAAACTCACATGTGTGCAGGCATCAAAGCTCTCAGCGCAGTCTCCCGCATGAAGCAGGAAAGCCTCGTTCTTCTGGACCATGCTCAGTTGATTTCTGAGGCGCTCGATCTGTGACTGTGTTAGGAGGCAATAGATGCGAGGGTAGAAGGCAGGGCGCACTTCTGACGGCGTGACCAGTGGTGGTAGAGTCCGAATTTTGGAAAGCACCCTGCGCTGCAGTATAAGCATACAAACAACCCATCTAAATGGTCGGTAATATACTTTGAAAGGTGCTTCTCATCGGGATAGACTACATCCTGCAGATCCCGTCGGTAAGCGTATTCCTTGCACTCACCCGACCGTTTTGCGTACCTGAGCTGCTGGCCTGCTTTTCCAGGAATTTGGAGACCATGTTTCAGACATGGTAAGATAAGGTCCTAATTTGTTTTGTAGGACTGTTGCACTGGAGATCAAGCAAGTCAAGTTTACAAGATCATTGATTTCTGAGATGACTAGGATCGAAATCTGTAAACCTACGGCAAGGTTAAGGCAACCCTACGATTGCTTATGTCATCAGTAGCAAAGGCCTGCAAGTCGACAGCGAACGACTTCAATATTCTCTCGAACAAGCAGAATGTCTCAGGCCGTAGGCAATGTACGTTCACGTTCACTCTCTTCATTTCTTTTGTTAGCTTACAACTGGACAGACTGCCCTCGCCTATGCCCGCGTTTGGCACCATGTCGACGCGAACGAGCGCATTCTTGGAAAGCTGGCGGAGAGAATAGCGCTCGTGCTCATGGGGAAGCACAAGCCCATTTTCGACCCTGGCGGTGCGTCTGTACGAGGTCGTGCTGCACATTGATGCGAATGCTGTCGTTTAGTTGACTGCGGGGACTATGTGGTTGTCACCAACGCGCGCAAGATCAAGGTCACGGGCAGGAAGGCGGAGCAGCTCGTCTACCGGAAACACACGATGTTCCCCGGTGGTCTGAAGGAGATTCCGTACAATACTATGATGCAAAAAAAGCCTGACGAGGTGTGTAAACTTGACGACTGCTCTGCTTACCTCGACGTGTTCACGTCTGCACGCTAGATCATCCGACATGCGGTCTCAGGAATGTTGCCCAAGAACAAGCTTCGCGACCGACGGCTGGAACGATTACGGATATTCGAGGATGAGAACATGGGCGTCTTCGAGAAGAATATCATGCGCCGATGGGAAGACGGGACAATACGGTTCTAATGTGAGTCCATTCTGATGCATTTTTGACGGCGAAAGTTTGATGTTTATCCTCGACGAAATGTAGGTCTCCCTTCCTTTTCTACGTTCGCATGCTTTAGACTACGACCATTGGGTTTCAATACACACCGATTCTAATACTGCATTACTGAGTGACATTGTTGACAATGCCGCGGGCTTCGCCAGCCCCTCCTGACATTGCCTATGAGGCTTTAATCAAAGACCAAACTGCACGACGTATGCAGCTTCGGTTTCTATGAAACTAGTGTCGAGAAAAAGCAGTAGAATAGAATATTTGACTGCTTGCTTACGTGCTGGTGATTCAAGTAATTGACAATTTGACGCGCAGAAGACGCGTCCCGCGATGAGCTCAGGGGGCTTGTCGTCGTTGCTCTCGACCACCACGATCTAATGTTCCGTACACTCTTCCTGCCGCACAATGTCATCACGCTCGTCGTCGTCGTTCTGTTCGGTCTGATTTCCACCTTTCTGTATCTCGCCGACCAAGTCCCACCCACGCCGAGGGTGGAGCAGCAGAAGGCGCTCGGCGTCGACCTGGAGGAGGCGTTTCGCGATCTGCAGCTGGTATGCGGCCCACCGTCGTCTTGGGGACCTATATTGATGTTGACGAAGTGCTTGACCTTAGATCGCTGCGCGCCCGCATCCGTATCATTCGCGCGCGAATGAGCGCGTGCGGGAGTACATCCTGCAGCGCGTGAACGGTATTGCGAAGGGGCATGCGCATGTCGAAGTCGACGATGATGTCCGGACATCGACCAATTTCGTTGACAAGGCCCATGCCGCCTACTTTGAGGGGAGTAATATCCTAGTGAGAGTCAACGGATGGGATAACTCCACCGAGGGTCGGTCTACTCGTATCGCTTTGCACGGCAACCACGCTGAATACGGATCCCATAGCCTCCGCACTCTTGTTTTCCGCCCACTTCGACTCGGTCTCGACCGGGCCAGGCGTCACAGACGACGGCATGGCCACCGTCGCCCTCCTCCAAATGCTCTCCTACCTCGCCGCGCACCGCCCCAAGCGCACCGCGATCTTCAACCTCAACAACGGCGAAGAAGACGGCCTGCACGGCGCACACGCCTTCCTCCAGCACCCCTGGTCCAACCTCACCGGCGCCTTCCTCAACTTCGAGGGCGCCGGCGCCGGCGGCCGCCCGCTGCTCTTCCGCGCGACGTCGCCGCCCGCCGACGCGCTCAACCTCCTCGCGTACTTCACGCGCGCCTACGTCCCGCACCCGCACGCGAACGCGCTCACGGCCGACGCCTTCGCGCGCGGCGTCGTGCGCAGCGAGACGGATTTTGCCGTCTATTCTGGCCCGCGCGATCCCGCGCCCGACAACGCGTCTCTGGCTGGAGAGGATGACGAGTTGCCAGTCGACGTGAAGGCATATACGGGGCCGGGACTCGGTCTGCCCGGCGCGGATATCGCGTTTTATAAGCACAGGGCGCGGTATCATACACCGGACGACTCGATCGACTCGATGGGGGGCGGGGGCGAGGGCGCGCGTCGTGCGCTTTGGGCTCTCGTGGAGATCATCAGAGGCGCGGGGAGAGGGATTTTGGACGCGGATGAAGGTAAGGGATTCGGAGGCTCTAGGGACGAGAGCAGTGGGAAGCCGATGGTCTACTTTGAATGTAGGTGGAACTCTCGCTCAAGTCTTTAAGATAATCTAACAAGTTTTGGTTTGGTTAAGTGCTCGCGACTTATCTAATGATGGTGTCCCGAGGAACAGTCTTCGGGATCTTCATTTTTCTGCTCGTCGCCGGTCCATTGTCTCTGGCAGGCCTTTACTACTTTGCTCCTGACATGCCTGCAAGCCGAGATGAAAAGGTGCAGGAGCCTGCGCGAACGCACCAGGATTTATCGGATGGTACAGCTGCATCGACGGACTCCGCTACTGTCCGTCCGTCCGACTTCACGCAGAAGGAAACGCGTTTCTCCAAGGTCAAGACAAAGCTGAAGGATTTCACTCCGTTCTGGATGTGTTTCCTGCTTTGCGCCGTTGCTCAAGCGGTCCTAGTGACCGGATACGTCAAAATTAATCCATATGTGAGCATCATGTCATTAGGATTTTCGACGCGGAGAGATGCTGACATCGGGCGTCAGACCATCCACGCTCACCCGTTGGCAGTCGTCCTGTCGGTATTCAGCCTTTCGTACCTGACGTTAATTGGCCCCTTCGCCTTCCTGCCGTTGTCGCCAGCATCAAGACAAAATTTCGCAACGCTGTCGCAGCTTTACGTGTTCACCTGGTTGCTGACGCTCGGCGCGACGATCCTTATGGGCAAGGTCGGCATTTTGGGGCTGTACTGGGCGGGAATCTGGAATGCGTGCGTCGGCTTGGGCCTCGTCATCGGCATCGTGGAGCAGCGATTTGGCGGGAGGAGCCTATGTCCCGCTGATACTGGTCGCACGCCGTCAATAATTGTGTCGGAACCCTCTGAGGACGAAGCGGAGCCACACCCAGCTGAGGATGAGGCGACGCCTCTAATTTCCCGACCTCCTGCTGAACTGTATACCGCGGCTGAGGTGGTTCCAGAGTTCGACTTATGGAGTATTTTGCGGATTGTAGTCACCGTGCCGCTGCCAGTTATCCTGCTAGGCACGATCGTGTTCTTATGGATCGGCTCAATGGCACAGACGGTCGTCGACGGAGGCTGGGTCGGCATCGGTACGTCTCCCAATGCTAGTACAGCCTTACAGCCTGGACTGACCGAGCACTAGTCTACATCCCGCTCTCCCTCCTTTCCAGCCTCATCCTCCTCACGCTTACGCCCTTTGCACAAACCCTCCGCCGCCACCTGACCTACCTCGCCGCCCTCCTCTTCCTCACCAGCACGCTCTACGCGCTCCTCGTCTTCCCCTTCAACACAACCGATGGCAAGCTCAAGCTCTTCTGGGCACAGCGCGTCGACCTCGCGAACTTCACCGTCCCGTCGGCCGGGCGCGTGGATCTGCGCGCACTACGCGCCGCGACGCAGCTCACGGCCGTGCCCGCGTATGGCGCGGCGGCGGCGCGGGCCCTGCCATCCGTCGCGGGCGGCGCGAACTTCAGCTGCGCGGACAGCGCGGCGGGCAGCGGTCACGAAACGTGCTCTTGGGCCGTCGGCAGTGCATGGGCGCCCGCGCCCTCCGCGCCCTCTTCCGCGGCGGAACAGACGTGGATCACTGTGAACGCGACGCGCGTGGGGGACGCGGCGCGGTTCGCGATCGCGGGCACGAATGCGCGGGCGTGCAGGGTGTATCTGGACACGCGGCGCGTGGTGCGCTATCGCGTACTGCAGGCGGACGGGGCGTGGAGCCAGTTCGAGGTTCCGGCGGGCCGGCCTGTTAAGGAGGTGCGGCTGTGGAGCCGGACGTGGGCCCGGGAGTTCGTGGTCGAGGTGTGGTGGGACAAGCTTTCGAAGGCGCGGAGGGCGGAGGATGCGGACGAGCCGGTGCGCGGGCGCGTCGCGTGTGAGTGGGCGGAGTACAGCGGCGCGTGGGCTGTGAGCTCGCTGGACGGTGGGCGGGCGGACGGCGGGCTGCAGCCCGAGGGGGCGCACATCCCGGCGCTGAAGGAGGCGCTGGAGTTCTTGCCGCCGTGGACGGTGGTCAGCAAGGCGGGGGATGGGCTCGTGGAGGCTGTGGCGGGCTTCACGCTGTGAGCGTGGGCTGCCCATCTCCTCGGCGAATTTTATTCGTATTGGGCTTTAACATAAAGGGACATCCGATGTAAGATCTAGAAAGATAATTCGACTTACGGAATTCCGAACGTTCTCGGCGGAGGCGTCGAAGCGGATGTGGTCTCCTTGTTTCAAACCATGTACATGCGTTCCGAAAGTTTGCGACAGGCCACCCCTAGACGAACTTCGCACTCATGCTAGACCGCCACCCGCCATTGTCAATATGGGCGAGCCACTTCCCTCGGAGCTCACACACGATATCCCATCTGTTGTCAGCGCACTGAATACATGCAGGAGAGTCGAGGCAGATCTCATGCGCCAGTGCAGCAGCGAGAACAGCAAGGTCGTCAATGCCGACCTTGAGAGGCATCTCGTCTATGTCCGGATCCTCGGATACCTCTTGGTATACGGCCCTTCTATGACCGCTGAGGCTTGGGTTGCAAGGTGTATTGATTCCTGCAAGGATGATGGCGAACTTCTGGATCTGGGACGATTCTTTGATCAACACCTGCTTGCTAGTTGTACGCACACCATCGTCGTCTTTTTCCTGTCTTATAACGGAGTGTTCCTTATGCAGTCCGCAAGCACAAAGGAGGCACACCCGTTACCTCTCCAAGGCCGTCATTCAATAGACTTCAAGATCTCATCGAAGCCCATTTTGTCAAATCACCTCAGACCCATGAAGAGGCCAAGAAAAGCGTATGTCGTGAAAATCCTCCCTGAGTTGCTTCTCTTACTGAAATGTCCAGGCTCTGTTGCGTGATAATTTTCGATGTGTTATATCTGGGGGCATCGACCACAAGAGTTACATGGCGCATCGAGAGCTCATCCCGAAGCCTTACGATAAAGACAAGTTCTCGGCAACACAATGCTGCCACATCATTTCCGAATCCACCAATAATCCTGCGGTCATTAAGGTCGGAGATAAGGTCCGTCGCTCTTCATTGTGAGACTTATCCCACTTATCTAATTGTAGATCGAGTACGCGGCGAATGTCTGGACCATCTTCAAGTACTTCGGTTACCCCGAGATGCTGAACGATCTGGCGGGCACGAAAGTACACTCGATGGCAAATGTTCTCACCATGGGAACCATAATCCACGATCTCTTCGACACCCTCAACCTATGGCTCGAGGAAACGGTATGCAATGAGTGTCTTCCTGCTTCACGCATTGATGACCGCCACGCAGGATGTCCCCAATCGATACAAGGTCAAATTTATCCCTTCAGCATCTGATATCATTCGAAGCGAAGGTGTCCCCGAGGTTGTCGAACTCACATCCGCGCATCCGGATTTGGCCTTACCGTCGCCGGTCTATCTGCGCCTGCACGCAGTCTGTTGCAAGGTCGCGCACATGTCTGGCGCTGCCCAGTACCACGACAGAATCGACCGCGAGGCCGAAGACTTTAATCCCATGTTTGCTACAGAGGAGGAGTTTTCAACACTCTTAACTGCGCGCTTGCACGATTTAGGTCCAGGACATCTGGATATTGGCGTCGGTACATGAGAGTGGTTTGGACTTGATCATTCACGGACTATATCGTGCCGTGTGACCGTCACTCTTAGAGTAGTACAGCCTGTGAAGGAGGTGCGGCTGTGGAGCCGGACGTGGTCTGCGAGCTCGCTGGATGGCGGGCACGCGGACGCCGTGCCGTAGCCGGAGGGCGTGCGTATAATCGCATTGGAGGCGCTGGAGTTTTTGCCGCCGTGGGCGGTGCTCAGCAAGGGGGGAAGACGGGCTTGTAGAGGCTGTGGCGGGCTTCACGCTGCTGTGAGCGCGGGCTGCGTGTCCTCCAGTGTGCTTTTATTCTCATATTACACCCCATGAATGTGATGATATTGGATTGTATGCTGACAGCGATATGGTACAGCATTACCCTAATTGACCAAGAAAAAACGTGTCGTGGATTGACATAGAATGTGCATACTAGGTAAGATGGAGCATGTATGCGCGTAAGTATGTCAATGATCAGCAGCTATCCAAAGAAATCATAGCAAGTAGCCTGGGCATCAGATTCACGCGGACTCGCCGTCCATGGCAATGACCAGCTGATTGCCGCTAATCACGCCCGCCTGGAGCATCGTGTCGTCGTTCGACAGCTCATAGCTCATCTCGATGCCCTCCTCCGCATAATCCTCGTCCACGAGCATCAAGCGCGCCCTACACGTTCCAGCATCAGCACGCCACACACGATGAAAAACACAGCAATGCACGCACCCGTCGTAGTCGAGCCCGAACGCCTGGCATGCGCTCATGAGCACGCGCCCCACGGCGTGCTTGCCCTTGAACTTGAACTTGCTCTCGTTCCCGGACGGCGGGTGCGAGATCGTGACGAAGATCTTCTCGTCTGCCTGCGGCTTCTCCTGCGGGGCCTCGGACCCGCGCGTCGAGGGCGCACGCTCAGAGCCGCGCGCGGTCGAGTTGGACGCGGGCTTGAACTTGGACGAGGCGGGCGGGGCGCTGGGCTCTGTGGGGGGCATGAGTGGGCGTAACTGCAGCGGAAAATGGGGGCATACGTTTGGACGAGTCGGGGTAGGAGATTTGCGAGACTTTTTGGGTGCTGGTGACGGCAGGGGAGGCTGAATTGGTGCGCTGTCAGCAAAGAGCTCATGCAAGAGAACGTGTCTTTTACCTCGGAGCAGATCCGTGAAAGATGGCCTTCCTTTCTTCGAAGGCTTGTCTGAGCCATGCGAAGACCTGGTATCGTCAGAGGCGGCCTCGTCATCGTTACGCTGCTCGTCCTGGTTTTCGGCATTCTCGCGCGGCGTCGAAGGCGCCTGGCCTGCGATCTTGTTGACCTTCGGCGAGAACAGGTCGTCGACATCGCGCGGCATGACCTTTGGCTTGGGCGACATGAACGTCTGGACGTTCCTGTCCAGCGAAGCACGGGGCGAGGCACTGGGCTTTTTGACCGAGCCCATGAGCCTCGCAGCCAATATGCGGGACGCGTCGTCTTTAGACGCGGAGGGGAAGACCTGCTCTTCGACCAAGTCCATTTCGTCGTCGGAGTTGATCACCCTCCTGGCTCGGCCCTTGCCTTTGCCTTTCGTGGGGGAGACGAGCTGCTCGTCATCGTCGTTTTCGTCCAGTTCATCTTGTTCCTGCTCATCGAAGAGAGGGATGTTCTCTTCGTCCTCCGCCATGTGTCCGTCCTCGTGTGGCTCATTGTCGCGGAGTGTTGCATAACCCGCTGAGGAGTTCTTGAGAGCAGGTTCATGGTCTTCCTCTTTGAGATGAGAAATTGACTGGACTCGTGTCTGAGCATTGGTCACATCGCCAAGGACATTGTTCCCGGAGGGTCCAGCCGCTATGGAACCAGTGAGAAAATTCATGTAAGCTATATGAAGAGAGAAAGCATACTTGAGGCTCGCGGGCCAGATGCGAGACTAATATTGACGGACGAAACCACTTTGTACATGGCGCGCCACGAACTGCTATGGATTTCAGCGGGGACACCCTCGCAGATGTCCAGGTCCTTTGTTGAGAAGATGATAGGCCCAGCGCGAATAGTGAAGACCTCTCGCGCGACTTTGAGCAGATCCTGCGATATAAATCAGCATGGGCCACAATCCTAGGATAGCATAGCCAACCTCATATCGATTCGGCAGTTCGACGATGACACGTCGTTCGCCGTAATTGAGGAGAATAACTTCCCCATCTGAATCAAGGCTGTTATCACCACTGTGAATTGAAGTTACACGCATCGTGAAGACGTTAGAGTCGTGATGGTCGGAGGCAAGAGGGAGTGAAGGGCGCTCGTCGTGGTTCGAGTTGAACAAACGCTGGGAAAGTCCGAGCCACAGACGCGTTGATCACCGCGACGCGTCAGTCACGCCGCGTACCTAACTTGTCACGCGTCGGGCGCTTGAATCCAAGCAATATATTCGGATCTCTTTTCGCTCGACGTTGTTCTTGTCGACTTCCAAGGTCGATAGTGACTTCCACTGACTCTTATAAATTGAACAGACCCTGTTAGGAACTCGCGATGGCATCACTACACCTGAGTTCTCCCTTTCCATGCGCAATCCTGCTCGCCCTACATATATCAAGGCGCGCGGCGCTCTTTGGGCGCCCTCGTGGTTTTCGTGAGTATTCATACATCATGCCCTTGTTCCGCTCGGTGGATCGCTTTTGGCCTTTGGAACTTGTTATCAGCCCCGTGGTAAGTAATCCTCAATATGGTCTGCTCAACTATCTGTGATAGTGCGAACGTCGAGCCCGCTAGGAGACTCACCTGGATCAAGGCGCTTTGGGCATGCCAGCATCAATGCTTACTATGGGAATGCTGGCTTGTCACACAACCAATGAGGTACCCTTGGGTACCCACCCGCTCCCCATCTTTAGCGGTGGCAGTCCAGCTCACCACTGTTTGTTCGGACGAGCACTGGCAATCATTGCTATATGAACGCTGGTACCATGCATTCAAGGCTAAGTGGCTTCCCGTCATGAAAGCCCCCCTTGCCTGATCCGCGTGGCTCATCTCTGTTGGTGCTTTATATTCAGCCTGTTTCACCTATGCATGTTCATCCCTCCCGTCATCAGCTTTAGCTCTCGAAGTGCCACTTGGACCGCTAGAGTCTCAAACAACGTCTCAGTGCCACCCAAACATCCTGTCCTCCTTCCCCTCGACTACAACACTACTCAGACGTATGGCCACGACTCAGATGTTTTATCTACCGAAGTTTTTCGGCGTCCCCTTCGATGACGAGGACGCCGATGTCATCCTACGCACCTCCGACCTGGTCGACTTTCGCACGCACAAGCTGCTCCTCAAGAAGGCGTCACCCATCTTCGCAGACATGTTCGCGCTTCCCCAGCCACCCGTGACGCCCGGTCGTTGCGCCCAGGACACGGACGAGCTCCGCGATGGGCTGCATGTCATCCCGATCTCCGAAGACAGCGAGACGCTCCACGCGCTTCTGTCCATCGTTTCGCACGCGGGACCCCTCCAGCCGCCCACGACCTTCGAGAAGGCCGCGGCGGTCCTCGTCGCCGCGAAGAAGTACGAAATGGACGGCGTCCTGTTCGTGGTTCGCGCAGTCATGCCCCGGGACCTGATCAACCCCGAGAATGCCCTCCGGGCGTACGGCATCGCGCGCGAGTACCACCTGCGCGACGAGGCGCTGGCAGCGGCGCGCTTCACGCTGGAGAAGCCCATGAGCATCGAGCATTACGGCCAGGAGCTGCGCTTCGTCACGGGCACCGCGCTGTACGACCTCGCGCAGTTCCGCACGAAGTGCCGGAATGCCGTCAGCGATCGCCTGATGGCCATCCAGATGTCGGGGCGGATGTTCAGCACTGTTTTCTCGACCGGCGGGAGATGCACGAACGGCGGGTGGAGCAGAGAGGCGATTGGGGGCGCGCTGAAGTGGATTCCGCAGTGGTGGCGCGATTATCTGCAGCAGACGGTCAACAGTCTGCTGGCTGGCCGTATCATGCCCACCGCAGAGGCCGCAGTCAACCCTTGGGCATTCTATACCGGCTTATCTGCCCATAATAGGCAGGGAATCTGTGCTTGTTGTAACGGAATCAGCGCAGAAGACTCCCAGCGATTTTGTTCGCTGCTCAAGAAGGAGCTCGAGGATGCTATAGAGACGGTACGTCCTTCATTATATGTTCAAGATGCTAGGCAGACCTAACGCTCTGCCTCTCAAGGTCCAGACAGATATCACGGACTAGTGGCGTATTCCTTTTCTCAGCGATGGCCTCCTGCCTCAGTGCTGGATTCCCATATCGGCCCATCAATAGAAGTGTTTCTTTGCCCCTTGTATTTATGCATAGTACTTAAACATATTTCTTTCGAAGGCGTTCACGATCTCTAGATGGATGTTGAGTTGGAACTTTTGGCAGGATGTTAATGAATTAACGCATACGCACTGACGGACCGAACTTGCAGAAGCATCCACGACCGTCTAGAACCCATGCTATCCAATGATAGGTAGGAAAAGACGCTTCGTACTTACTGATCACTCATCGATTACGCAGCCCGAAGCCCTCTAGTCCGCAGCACGTCAACGCTTTTTGGACGTACGGAGGAACTTGTTGGCTTCGAATCCTTGCGCAGCTCTGCATATAAACCTCTTTTCTTGTCCCCAGGGTAGGTAGCTCCGCCTGCTCCGAACCTACACTACATGGTGAGTTTAGGATCTATCTTAAATTTTTATCAATTGCCTCACTAGTTCTGCTATCTCCCACCAGACAAGTATGTCACAAGACGCCTCTACTAACTCTGACATTACGGTTCCGCCCTCGAAGGAATTTGGCGCTCCCTTCAACGACAGCAGGGCAGACTTGATCCTACGCTCGAGCGATCGGGTCAATTTTCGCACGTACAGGGAAGCCCTCGCACATGCGTCCCCGCTTTTCAGCACCATGTTATCCCTGCCTGCGGTCCCCGAACGGGACGGCGACTCTTCCAGTCCCCAGAGCGAGATCCCTATCATCGACGTTTCTGAGCACAGCGAACTCCTCCACCGCCTCCTTTCCTTCGTCTTCTCATTTCCGGCGACCTTGCCTCGATCGTTGGACGACGCCTTCTCGCTCATCTCAGCCGCGCGCAAGTACGAGATGTGGCCGGCAACCGTCGCTATGCGTGCACTGTTCTTGAGGGGCAAAGACAATTCAATCACCGAAGAAAACGCCTTCGTGGCCTATGGCCTTGCCTGTCGCCATAGGCTGCAGAAGGAGGCCTCCGTAGCTGCGCGGGCAACACTGCCTAAGCCGATGACCATCGAGTACTACGGCAGCGAATTAGAATTTGTCACCGGGGCAGAACTCTATGCGTTATTTCAGTATCGGTCCAAATGCATTGAGGCAATTCACGATCTTATGGAAAGGATTGTCGCTGGAGAAGGCTTGGGAATTGTGGGCCGTAGATACGGATGGACGAAGACCCTGTAGCGGAGAATACGAAGGCAACTACCCGAAGTGGGTGACAGGCTTCTTCAAGTACTTGTCAGCTGAAGCTTTCCTCGTGCGCCAGTTTGGGTTACTTCTGTCGATCAATAAAATCAAATTTTACATGGCTCTGGTTTCTCACTGTGGTGTGGAGAGGGCAGGCACTGCTGGTGTTCGGGAACGAGACGCGTGCATGTTTTGCAGGAGTTTGTCTGAAACCACTTCACGGATCGAGGATCTCTGTCAGACAATTCAAGAACTGATCACTGCTGCTGTTCAGGAGGTACGCAGGTCCCATCTACCACTTCATTCTTAACGTCTCAACTTCAACAAATGATAGGTGGAATTTGATTGCCCGTTCTAGGAAAGCGTTACTTGGCCCACTACTCTGCAGACGGTATTAATGCTTCTCAGATCTTATTTTTCGTTACTCATTTTCAATGTAGCTGGTTTGGCGGATGACAGCGGCAGACGGTTTCAGTGCATGCAGCGCCGACGCGTCGTAGTCGATCGAGTTTTTACAATGTAGATGTCGACCTCGCAGAATCATCTGTGGTTGTGAGACGCGTCTGTTAGACACAATTAAACGTAATATGAGTGCCATATTTTGCCTCCAACACGATGGAGCGCGTTGTCTGCTGGTCGACTGGTGAAGTCATTTGGCGAGTAGGCGAGTCACGCCTTACGGTCTGAAACGCGCTCGTCACGAATCATGTGATTTTGTGACACTAGAAATGCTGCCTGCTGGGCCTTGCACTGTGCAGTCTCAGCTCTGTTGCGGCCGATCTCTGTCTTTCCATTGCCACGACTACATTGGATCCGACCATTTCAGAATCGTACAATCCACGCCGACTGAACTCATTCTCGTCTGATCTGCCTTTCACACATCACAAATCCTAGATCCGTTTTCGCCATGGTCTTACCCAAGTCCACTGAGTCGACCAGGGCTGGAGTAGCGCAAGTATGTTCCCGATACACCGAAGTCATCAGTGGCGACGCCCTATTCAATGATCTAGATGCAGACATCGTACTGCGCTCGGCCGACCTTGTGGATTTTCGTACTTACCAAATCATCCTCTCGATGGCGTCGCCGGTCTTCAAGGATATGCTCTCACTCCCCCAAATATTACCAGAATCCGCAGTAGAATTCACGAGGGGTTCTTTCCACAGTGAAGGGCCTCTATCGGTAGACAGCATCTTAAACATTTCGACGGAGGACCGATCGTCATCTGCGGAACCGGTAGTGGAATCGCCCGCGTCGGCGGCTGTTCCGGTGATAAACTTGACGGAAACCCGCAAGACCTTACGCTGCCTCCTCACCTGCATCTCTCCCTCTCCCACCGACGTACCCGAATCATACGAAGATACATTAGCCGTTCTCGCAGCTGCTCAGAAGTACCAGATGAGAGGCGCATTGGCAGATCTCCGTGCTTTCACAAAGCCTGCGTTCGACTCTATGCCCCATTACATCGCTCCCCGAGTCTTTGGTCTTGCGTGTCGCTACGAGCTTCGGGAGGAAGCCTCCGTCGCTGCGTGGCGTACACTGGGGACGACCATGAGTCTTGAAACCTACGGTTCTGACTTGAAGTTCGTCACTGGCTCTGCCCTATACGAGTTGATGCAGTATCGACGGTCATGCGAGTCTGCTGTCGATTCTGTCGTTGACGGAATTCGGAGCGACCTTAGCTGGCTTGTTGGGAAGGGAACTCAACATCATTCTGTGGAACTCCCCAAACTGGGGAAAACAATCGAATTGCTAGCGGATGTCGGCCCTCCGGCGTGGTGGATTAACCATTGGGATGTCGTATTGGACGGTTTGAAATCTGGACAAGTCTTCCCGACGGCGCAGTCTGTTATTGACCAGTCATCGTTTCATGATTCGTTGCGGGCGCATGCTTGGAAAGCCAGGTGCAAAGCATGCTGCAACGTGTCGAATGAAGCCATTGCGTCTTTTTGTGCAAAGATGCAAGGACACGTGGAAAGGGCAACAAGACGGGTAATAACTTTCGTTGTTCAGTCTGTTTTCCCGTGTTGAACTTGGTATGTCTGGCAGGTTCAGCTAGATTTTGACAGTATATGATCTGACGAGTATGTGAGTACTACTTCACCTATCTTGTATGCAGAATATCCTGATAATGGACGGCCTTTCCATCATGACCAGCGTCACTTGGTTGGGGAACGACTCTCATCTTTCCGAATTCATCTAACGACAATCACGCACCTACTTACCCAACCGCCTACTCTCGTAACTCACAAGTTATCCGTCCTTGAATAATAGTGCTTCGTCTCATTTGCTTTGCAATGGAGCCCAGCAGGATCCATTTCGTGTGTTTTATATGGCCGAGCATTGCCTCTGCTGTTTACGCGACGGTAACACTCCTACGATCGCTGAAGCGCTGATTAGTCGCCGCAACGTGGCGTTGATTGCCCTTTGTTTCGTCATCGCCTCTCTTCATTTCTGTAGCTTCGGGTTCATTCATATAACAAACACCCATATCCGACATACCCCCTTCCACCATCCTCCTCCCGCCATAGCTTGAGCATCATCGACGTTTGCTCTCACATTCTCTCCAAAATACCTTCGGTTCTTGGTCATGACGTGACGTCTGACTATTTCTCGAAGTTCGCCGTCCACAACGTAAAAAAGTGTCGAAGCACGAATCCTGAAGACCTTGATGTCTCCACGATGCATGGCCAATGGATGGCTTTCAGGATGTGCTACGAATACATGGGCTTCGGTCGTCCGGGAAAGCAACATGGCATAAATAGCCACGGGGAGGGTCCTGTACAGGTGTTCTATGTTCACGAAGTCCGCGACAAAACCCCTCCTGCCCTCTGCTATGGGGCAGATGGGTGCCCGACGGAGGCACAGTTGCAGACCCTTCGACGATCCCACGCCGGGCGACGGGAGATGTGGTTTCCCAAGTCTAATACGTTGCCGGAGGATTGTCCCATGCGGGCGCGGCTGCCCCGACCAGTCGTTTATGCGGACGAGGTCCCGCGCCGCGGAGGTACCTCCCAATCAAAGAGAAAAGCTCAAGCATCAGGGCTTGAGCAAGGAATCCAGCTGATGCGTATTGAGGAGGGTACCGAGCAGCCGACACCTGGTCCAAGTGACAACTAGGTGAGTTGTCTGCACGTCGATTCCCATACCCGTCAGCCCTTAACGATGTCATGATAAACAGATTATTACCACTGGACCAGCGTAGTCACTGGGCAATAACTAGAGACTTTTGTATGCTTCGAAATCAGAATGGCCTCGCTATCTTCTAAAGCGACAGTGTCATACTATCGCCGACAAATCCTTTTCTTTCGCCATGTCTTCCGACTTCCTCTCATCCAGCTTGCCGCCCTGCTCTTCATTCACCTTTTCTACATCCTCAGGGATACCGTTTTCGTCCTGCTGACGCTGTTGTCCCTTGCGCGCCTTGACAACATCCTTCCGCCACTCCATCCCCCCTGACCAGCCGACCCAGGTGTACTGCCCGACGTGAGGCCCGCGCAGGAACAGCATAGCGAGCTGCCAGCCGACCCACGCAAGCATCAGCCCGCCCGATGCTCGCCAGCCGTGCTCGAGGAAGACACGTGAGCCGACGGGCGTACCCATCACTGTCCCAATGAAGAACTACGAACGTGGTGAGCGTGGATGACAAGATCGACTGCCGGCCGACTCACAGAAAGGACGATCACGGCGTTGATCCTCGAGCGAGCGGATTCGTCGATCCTGCGCACAGAAAGAATTAGGCGGCCACGGTACCAACGATTGACAAGCAGAACTTACGCAAGGACAGCGGTCGTCAGCGACGTCTGCTGCATCTGCCGGAAGATGTCGATGCCAATGACGGCAATAACGACGGCAGCGATGTTCACCCCAGCCGCGCCCGTGTAGATCGCGACTGTGGTGAGGAGCATCAATGTCGAGAACAGCGTTGCGTACCATGGGATCATGCGGTCGATGATACGGCCGACGACTGGTGCCATGGCTACACCGCCGATGCCGATGAGGGCAAACAGGCCAATGCCAAGCCTGAAGATGCCTGTTCAACATGAGGCATGGCACGAAAACTGGTGGCGCTCACGTCGAGAAGTTGTACAGCGGACCGCCCAGCAAGAACGTCAGCGTCACCCAAAAGGTCGTGAAGCACGCGCTCGACGCAATTGTGATCAAAGACGCCTGCACCAGCTCGGGCTCCGTGAACGCTAACTTCGCCATCGACCACAAGATGTCGAAGTAGCTCAGCCCGACGTTCTTCGCGGGGTAATCCGGCAGCATCATCCACAGCAGGAATAGCACGAGATACTGCATCCCGATCGCGACGTAGTACACGACGCGCCACGAGGCGAACTCGGCAATGATGCCCGAGAAGACCCGCGCAATGAGCACGCCGAGGAGGAGTCCAGAAATGACGATGGAGATCGCGGTCGCGCGGCGCTCTGGTGGGGCGAGGTCGGCTGCGAGCGGGATGAGGATCTGGCCGGATACGCTGAACACGCCGACGAGGAAGGAGAGCACCTCGAAGGCGACAAGGGATTTTGTGATCGAGAGCCCAATGGTAAGGCCCGCTGGGATGAAGGACAACGATAGAAGTAAAGGGCGACGAGGCACGAGGTCACCCAATGGGGTGAGAAGGAGCAGACCCGTCGCATATCTGGATGGTGAACGGAGCGGAACTTTGTAAGTGATTTCAAGAAAAAAAGGAAAATAGATTCCGGACTTACCCGCCTTGCAGTAGCGTGGGTATACTGGAATTGAAGCCGTCTTTCGTCAGTCATGTAAGAATCAGATTAAAGCAAAAGGGTCGCTTACTTAGACACCTCACTATAGTCCACATGGAATGAACTTGCTAGCTGGACTATAACGTACTTCAGCAACGACTCAAACTGCAGACACCCAAGATCTTACTGAGCAAAGGTTGACAGTAATAACTATTGGCCACGGCTGATTCAACAAGGTGGCAAGGTCAGCTAATTACTCCGACATCTGCACCGGAGATTGCACTCACAGAATGTACCCGCAAAGCCGAACAGAGCATTCATCGCAACTCCAAACTTAACGGGTTTGTCCGGATTATATCGCAGCCTCCGGGGAATGGGCAGAAATCCGAAGTCTCTCTTGCGTTGCACGAATACTAGTGGTTTTGATCCAGTGCGTCCCAGGACGACGTTCGATGGTACAGAGAGCGTCTCTGAGCTGCGAGCTCCCTGGGAATGCATGGCGTCCTCAGTCATATCGCTAACGTCTCGGGTGCCTGGCACGAATGAGAGGGAAAGAGGATTGCGCACTGGAGGAGTCGTGGTCGGCCATTCTTATCTTGGGAGTGGCTGCAGGGTGCTGGTGTGAGCCGACGGAGAAGATTGCAGCGATCGTCCGCTGGGTCATTCTATATCCAACTGGCCTATCGTTAACGAGCGATGCGCAGTGATGGTTTGAGGCCAAAAGTGGAAAATTTGCTCCACGAAACCGGAAACTCTGCTTCTCCGGAGCAGAAGCCATCGACCGCTCTGGACTGCCCAGTGCCATGCATGAATCGAGTGTCGCAATACGTGAATTCTGCGTTTGGGGACTTGCCGACCGCCATAGTCGAGAGCCGTCCCATTTACTTGTGGTATTTTGATCTGTATCACTCGTCGTGGTGCAGGCTGGTGCAGGACACAAGCCTTCTGTACACATGTGCAGGGCTTTCCCGTGGGTGCGCGCCTGTGCATGTTCGTCTCGTTATGTCATGCGCGTGTAAAAACTCTGCATGGACGTGTCGTTAGCCTTGGTGCTCTAAGAGTCTGGGTAGGACAAAAGAGGACTGATAGACTTACGTTTGGGCTACTGTCCACAGAAGGACTCTTGTCCTGGAGGACTAAGACAGCACGTTTCCACTCGCTCTCCTGGCTCCGACATCGACATGCCTGCCTAGATAAGCAGATTGATCACAGTTTCACCATCTCTAGACTACCTGGCGTGTCTTCCGCACAGATCGTACACAGACGGACGTAAATAGCGGACATTAAATTTACTCGTTCCGCGACTGGTCATAAGGTTAGAAACGTGCATGAGACAGTCGTACCGTCGCAATAGATGGAAATTCTCTGGTTCTCCCTACGGCGAACTGGTGCCCACCTGACCAACAACAAAGGCCTGCAAGGGAAGACAAATTGGGAGAGTGCAAGGTACAAGTGAAAAGTGGAAGACGCGGTACTTGACGCGTCTCGAGAGCGCGTCGCGTGTCCTGCTCGTGCTGCTACAAACACAACCATCGTCAGTTCGTCTGACATCGAGGCCACCTCCGCCGTATCGCCCTCAGCAGAGCCTCACCATTAGGGTTCACGTACATCTGGGTGAGTATGGACCATCAGGGCCAACTTTTTTCAGTATCTCAATGTCCCCATGATCGTATGTTGATGTTTTCATTGTAGTTGAAATGTCGAACAGCGCCTCCAACGATACTCCAGTCTCAATCGCAGAACCAAGAGCATTCGGGGCTCCCTTTGATGACCAGGAAGCAGATGTGATCCTGCGTTCATGCGACCTACTCGAATTTCGCACCTACAAGTCCGCACTTGCCCGTGCATCGCCCTTTTTCAAAACCATGTTTTCCCTGCCTCGCGATGAGCATAGCTCCGAAGAGATAGATGAGCAGAGGGACGGTCTCCATGTTCTTCCGGTTTCCGAGGACAGCAAGACCCTAAAATACCTCCTTTCTTTCCTCGGCTCCTACACCACTTCTCGTCCCGAATCGCTGCAGGACGCCTTTGCGGTTCTTGAAGCTGCACGCAAATACGACATGGAATCCGTCTTAGCGATCACACGCGATCTTTACTTCAAGGGAGAGCGCAGCATGATCAACGAGGAAACTGCCTTTCGAGCATATGGGTTAGCGTGTCGGTACCATTTGCAGGAAGAGGCGTTGGCGGCCGCTCGATACACCCTGCAGAAGCCGATGGATCTCAAGGCGTATGGCAAGGACCTGCTTCTTGTCTCGGGCGCGGACCTCTACGCGCTGACACAATATCGCGAGCGGTGCAAAGACGCTGCCTTCAGTGTTTTTGACCAACTTAGGCTTGGGGAGGCAATGGATCTGTGGGCGCCAGACCACGTGGAAGGCCCCTCCTGCAATTCGACGTACGTCGGGCATCAGCCTGAATGGGTATCGCTATATTTTGAACGCTTGGGAAAGGACGTGAAGGAGGACAAAATCTATCTATCCCCGCAAACTATGAGTAGTTGGCATTTCCATGCCAGGCTATTGCAGCACGCCTATACCGATGGCGAGCCTGATGGAGATGAAATTTGCACATACTGTCTGAACATATCCAACGAGGCCACTGGCGTGAAGCAGTTCTGCCAGATGGTTCAGGAAATGATCAACACTGCCGTCCAAGGTGTAAGCGCTGTGTCGTTATGGATTGCGTCTAGTGACTTAAGTACTCTTGCTTACCTGACAGGTGTCATTGGACCACACATTCTAGAGGGGCACGGCCCCGTGTTCATTCGTACGAACTCGCATCGCGCTAAGAATATAAGATGCAGAAGTTAGGCGAACTGTCATCGGTCATTTCGAATTAGTGAAATGTACAAATATCCGTCGGCTTGGGGTCAAGTCGTGAAAAGTCGTGAAAGATCGTGAAATTTTAGTAATGTGCTCTCTTACAATCAGCCTCCTAAGGATCCTCCGTCTTGGTCGTGCTCGCAGTGCTCTCCCACAACTTCCTCCGCTGCTCAGGCGACCCGAAGTACCGCGCCATGCCCAGGTCCTCGCCCTTGCTGCCAATCCGCCACGCGCCCGGAACACTGCCGGACCCCTTGTCCGCCGTGCTGCGGTAGAGACCGCTCCAGAGGTACTCGCCGCACTCGTCTTGCGATACGGTGAATGGCCGCAGGAGCGGGAGGATGACGTCGATGGCGTGCAGGACGAGCGAGTCCGACGCCTTCAAGAGGTTCGTGCGGACGCCTCCGGGAAACGCGTGCCCGAATGCAATACCGGGATTCCGGAGTGCGAATTCCTAACAGACGACAGTCAGCAGTGGCCCAGGGAAAGAGACGGATGGACAGACGGACCTCGCACATGAGGTCATTCCATGCGGCCGCGTCGTAAGGGCTACCGCCTCTCCCCGCAGAAAAGACGGACAAGACCTTCGAGTCCTGCTTAGCGTCACGCGCGGCTCGGAGTGCCGGAAGCAGTTCGTGGATGAACGACCATCGCCCGTAATAATGTACTGAAGTCTCTTTGTCCAGGCCTTCTGTCGTAGTTGTTTGTGCGGCGCCGAGAACGCCAGCAGTGATGACGAGGAAGTTGATTTTGGGATGTCTTGAGAATATGTCTGCGGCTGAGCGCTTCACGTCTGAGATGAGCGAGACGTCGCAAGGGACGAACTCGTACGAGCCGGTAGTGCTGGGACAAACGCCTATTTAGACTCCTCGACACAGCACAAGAATCGGACAGCGTACCTCGAGTTTCCATTGGCCGCCTTCATCTTCGAGATGATGCTCTCTGCGGCCTCGCGATTACGGCCGACCAGCACGATGTTTGAATTACCTTTCGTATGTCTGTTAAACGCCTCCACCATGCCCTGTCCGATGCCCGACGTGCCGCCGACGAACACGGCAGTGGGATTCGACAGTTTCGCCGCGGAGGCGAGGTTCTTGGCTGCAGCCTGGGATGCCATGGGGAACGATCGGGACGCGCGGCGGTTGCTGAGGATGAGTGCGATGAGGAGGGCTATAAGTATGGCAACAACGCGGCGGAACGAGGGCATATCAGACCTGGATCAGAAGTGGGCCGGCCGGGTACGCGTCACACACAGCAGGAACGAACGGGCTGGACGCCTTTATATACCGACCTTCGATCTGGAACCTCCGAGCATATCAGTTGCTGATTCAGCAGCTTCATCTTCGGACGGCAGGACGACGCGTAGGCGCGCAGTGTGCGGATGCCGCTCATGTTGAGAAATGATGCTTGTTGCGCGGAGGTTTGTCGCTTGCGGCTGGACAGCATGACCTACAACTAACAACTAGTGCGGACGGTGCGCAAAATCACTTACCTGTATATGACAGAGTCGAAGGGCAACGAAAGCCGACTGGATCGACAGATAGCAAGGCGCACGCGCCTCTCGTCAGACTACTCAATTCCAGAAGGTAGAATTCGAAGTAGTGCGCGCACGACGAGGAGGCCAAGCCCTGTCGAGAGCAAGTCCCCATGCACTGAAATCGAAATGGACGACACATCTGAGGGGAAGGACCATCAAATTCGGAAGAAAAGCTGATCGACTGGTGAGCATACCCAGCTATGACCTAGTCAGAATCCGATATTTGCAGGACAACATCAGTTACGACTTGCTCTAGCCCAATAGCGTCCAAGCAGGTCCAAGCCTTCACAAAAATGCAGTGACAACTGGATGGGCTAGAAGCCCAACAATTGCAGTATGCAAACCACCGTGGATCTCGGCGGTTATGTGGTATGCGAAAATCGCTCCCAAGACGACCCTTAAAAATACGTACACAGATGAGAAGCGCATTGCATCTTGCGACAGAGTGGGCATATTGACAGGTCAGAACAGGTCACAGAGCAAGTCAGAGGAATATCTGGAGGATTTTCAGGCTTTTCGTGGACTTCAGGCGTGCGAAACGAATCGACAAAGGAGGCTGACAATTCTCACGCTACTTCCTCTCCTTCACTTCACCGACCGACTTGACCGACTTATTTGATGTCTCACACCTGCAAGTGCGTTTGCCACCAGGAGCTTTTGACCAATATTCTATGCAAGCTCTTCATCCGAAAAGAGACATTTTCTAACATCACAGATTTTTTCCCTACTAGGTAAACTTACTGGCAGCCGAACTGGCCCATGGAAAACCTCGTGCAGACAAGGACGAGCCATAGCGCTCGTCAATCAGAACTCTTCTGACTTAGACTTTACTAGGATATGGAGGCCACTATATCCCCTTCTCATGAACTACATGTGACGGCGTACCGAAGGCGACGTCTCTTCGCATCTACTGTGACTTGCAGCCTTCTCGACGTACGCTAGCGGCTAGCGCACGCCACGGTTAGCGCTTTCATCTCGTCCTGCGGATCGGCATGGCTCGGGCAATCAATGCGAGGCATTCATCGTATTCATGATTTCCCTTTCATCAATATCCTATCCCGCCATGCGGTGGACGTACTGCAACACAACCACGCGGAATTGGTACGCTTTGCCACATACAGGCTCAAGCTAACGTCCAGTCGTCATGCAGAGCTCGAGGCATGCTACATGATCACACGAGGCAGCAACCTGCAGCAACCTCCCTTCGAATCGAAGTCGCCAGTGGCTAATTGTCAATCGCTTGGGCCTGTCGCCGCGCTAGCGCTTTGCTTTGGCCAGACAATTGGGGCAACGCTTTGACCCTGATGGCGATCTAGTTATCGTCGACTTTTGGCACATAGACAAAAGACGTTGCTTTTCTAGTATGAAGGAAAGCTATAAAGATCTGCCGTTCTCTGGTTAGTATTTTCAGCACAACTGAACTGACACACACTCGATTGTTCTCCCAGTGCGTACCATAATCCGACTCTTCATTCGCTATAGATTCTAATGTTAACATCATAGATCACATCAAGTCATCCAACCAGACAACTCAAACATGTCTCCCTATCCATACAAGCACCAGCAAGTCTCCGACCCTTTCGCCTTCAGCCCCGACATCATCCTGCGCTCCTCGGACCACGTCGACTTCTGCACCTTCCAACCCATCCTCGCGCGGTCCTCTGAGGTCTTCGCACGCATACTCATTCTCCCAGCCTCGAACTGGAGAGATCCCAAAACAGGGCTGCTGCCCGCCCCAAAGCGCGAAGATGGCGTGCCCGTGGTCCGCATGCCCGAACACTCCAAAGTCCTACGGAGCCTCGTCAGCACCGTCTCCCCAGGCCCGGTCCTCGTGCCCGACACACTGCCCGAAATCCTCGAGGTCCTCACAGCCGCGAACAAGTACGGCATCGGGATAGCGCTTGACGCGCTCCGCACGCTGATGCCGCCCATCGAAACCCTCGTCAACGAACACAATGCCGCGGCGACGTTCCAGATGGCACTCGCAGGCCGCCTGCTCGACGAGGCGCTCGCCGCCGCCCACGTGCTCGTGCGCGCGCCCGACTGGTGCGCAAGGACGGCGGGCCTGACGGACGCGGAGCAGCGCGTGTTTGCACGCTTCCGCGGGACCTGCGTCCGCCAGCTGGTCGTCGTCGCCAAGCAAATGCGCGACTACAAGCTGGCGGAGGAAACCCACGCTTCGTATTTCCGCCCGCGGAACGGTATGCAGGCGTGCATCAGCGGGCTTGTCCCCGTCGAGGCGCAGCGCACGCGCGGCTTTGGCAGCGTCGATGTGCCGTGCTGGTGGTATGCCTACTGGCAGGGCGTCGTGCGCGATCTGGAGAGCGGCCAGCTTGCGTCCACGGCGGAGGCGCTGTTCACGGGGCTCGAGGCGGCGCGCCGGGCCCATGCGTGCAATGAGCGGTGCGAATACTGCAGCCCCACTTTTGCCATGTTCCGCAAAGCCATGATTGGTCTTACGGAAGGCCTTTTGATGAAGGTGTGTGGGGCTTTGTGTGATTTTCGTAGCAGCTTTCTGATCTGTCTTGCATTCTCAGCTGCGATTGAACATGGACTATCCAGAATCTACATAGCATCATGCATCTAGCCCCACAACGCGAACATGAATTTATACATACGTTCAACGATACATATGTAGTATACAGCAACTAGTCTTCGCATACCCCTCATTTACCTTCTTTCATTTCCAATATCACACGTTCCCTACCACATGTACACATAAATTTCTGTTCTCTGCAATGTCCTATATCGAGGTCTTCACGGAAGCGTCAGGACAGTCTGCATGAACTGGTCGTAGTTGATCTGGACCCAGCCATCGCGGTCGCTGTCGAGCCGCGCGAAGGACTCGGTGATCTGCTTCACGACGACGCATGCACGGACGAAGCGGTCGAAGGAGATGCCGGGGGCGGCGCGCGCGTATCCGCCGGGCTGGGTCGATGTAGCTTTAACGTCTACCCCAGGGGGTAGTATAGTGAGCGTTCGCTCGCTTGCACAGGAGAGAATAGTCACCATATTTGCGCTGAAGGAGGTCCAGGAGTTGGGGCGAGAGGCTGTAGCTGTAGAGGACATGATATGTCTGAATGCGTTTGAGATGGATGAGTGAACAGCCGTACCCGAACCGTCGGAGGGCGTCCTGCAGCTCTCCGCCATCGATGCTGCCGGAGCCATCACGATCAAAGCGATGAAACACATTTTGCCAGTCCTGATAAAAGTCAATCCTGTATCTGAAAGAAGAATGCAGCCCACAAACCTTGATATATTTCCACAGGCCAGCAAACTGACCGCCGACAGAGATTACTATCTGGCTTCGGTAAATCAGAGCATTAGCTCACCTCGTTGAAGCCAATAGTGCCGCTTCGGTCGGTATCCTAAAGAGATTTTCTCAATCAAGGATGCGAGATGAATAAAGCAGTTAACTTACAAAGATGTTCATAAGGAGCTTGACGGTATCAAGGTCGAAAGCTGGTATACATGTCGGCGAACGTCACTCTCACTAGACTTCCTGATACTCACGAGTCCAGTCTCCATTTATGAGTGCCTTCTCTGCAGAAGAGAGTATTATGATTGTGTCAGGAGGCATAAACATGAGACTACTCACGCAGCTCGACGGCAGAGATGTGCCCCGATCTATCGGTATCGACGGCCATGAACCACGACCAAAGCCTAGACACGAGCGCAGATCAGTCACACGAGGGAGCTCGTCAGGAAATGCCATTTCCACATACTGGGGATCGGCGCCAGGGGGAGGTCCTGCGAGCTGGCCGGGAGGTGCGAACCCTCCAGGCGCGCCGCCTCCATACCCGGGTGGTCCGCCGTACCCTGGCTGGCCACCATATCCTTGCTGACCTCCGTACTGCATCCAGCCCCATGAGCCTCGCCAAAAACGTGTACGTCTAGATCCCGTGGATCGACGAATTGCGACGTACCCCGTAAGACATGTTTCTTTAGCTAGCTTGCGACGATCTGGAGAGGTTCAAAGACGTGATTGCTTATCGGACACGCACGCGACCTTATATCAGGCCTCGTCCTGCACAGCAAAAGCAAATGACGTCGATAACGCACAGGATTTTAATGTCTGAATAGATTGGTATGAGGGTTTGCTGTACGATGGAAAGCTTGAGTGCATCGCCCAGATTGCTATCGCAGTCGTGGTTTCCGGCTTCGGCATTTGCCAGCTCTGATGTCATTCCTAGCCCTCCACAACAGGCGCTCGAATAGCGTTCGACCAGAAAAACAGTGTGCGATGTGCAGGAGAGATGCGAGGTGACGATGGCTGACGAGGACATTAGCCTGCGAGATCAGTGGTTCAATAATTACATGCCGACATTTTCTTCGCGAAGAGCATAATTCTGACTCAAACTGCCATGGTCCCAAAGAGTAAATCTGACGTGGATTCGAAGTCCCCGATGCAACGTAAGTATGCAATGAAATCAAGCCGACGATTCCGTCCCCTCTCCAGACTGAGCGATCCCGTCCGCTTCAGTCTCAGCGCGCTTCTTCCACCACTAGAACACAATATCAGCGATATGGACATGTTCCGAAGAGACTTCAAAGAGGCGCAAGCCGGAGAGTAACCCGTACCTCAGCTGCTTGATGAATAGCGTCTTCGATGCTGACTTTCGGTTGGTATCCTAAGACATTGCGAGCCTAAAATGCTCATATGTCAGTGGAGCTGAATGTTACATATTATGTTGGGTCGCAACGTGCCTTGTCAATATTGTACCACTGGGTGATGCTCGTGAACAGGACGGCGTATCGATTGAATTCGGTTGTGCCTCCGGTAAGCCAAGCCCAAAATTCGGCAACATACGCCATGCAGAGTGCCAACCAGACAGGAATCTTGGTGACGTTTTGGGGGTCAAGGTCCGCGGCAGGCGCTCCAAGTTCACGCCAAATCTTCCGGCTTACATCCCACGAAGGCATGGGAGTACCGTTCGTGATGAAGAATACTTGGCCTGCAACTGACGTGCCCGAGGAAGGCGCGTCCATTTCTTCGCTTGATAGAAGACGGTCAGCCGCCAGTAAATGAGCGTCCGCGACATTGCCGACGTATGCCCAGTCGATGATGTTGGTGTTGTCGCCGATCTGGACTTTGTGCTGACCTTCAGCAAGAGCACGCACCGTACGAGGGAGAAGTTGTGGATCTCCGGGCCTGTAGGCAAGTGCTCTAAGTTTGGTAGAATAGCAGACGCCTCGACGACACATACCCAAGCATCCCGCACGGTCGTAGTGCCACAGTTCGTAACCCATCGCCATCCGCGCTCAGTATTAGGTCCTCAGCAACGGCTTTCGTATGGTGATACGCGTCATAACCCTTCCGAGGAATGAGAGCCTGACTCTCCGAGACTCCGTGCAGATCGACTCCAGCCCAAACCACCCCGGTCGAAGACGTATAGACGAGTTTATCAACAGATGACTGTCTGCAAGCTTTCAGCAACGTCTTGGTACCAGCAACATTTACTCGAAAGTAGAGATCCCCAGCCAGACCGTGAATGGGGGATGCAGTGTGGATCACAGTGGTTATACAGTTCTGGATCGTAGCGTCAGTATCACTGGCATCGTATTGAGAGGATAACCTCACCTGATCCAAAGTATCAAGAAGCTTGTTGAAATCGCAGATATCGCCCTTGATATATAGCACATCCTTGACCCGTTCGTGCAATGCCGGCTCTCTCAAGTCGTACACTACCACATGCTGCTCGCCTCGATCGGCGAGCGCTTGGACAATATAAGACCCCAAGAACCCAGCACCACCAACTACGAGATAGTGCGCGGGAAACTTGGGAGACATGGCTGGGAAGAAAAAGGTGAAACGCGCTCTCGACAGAATGTCGACGCCTCGATCAATGCTGTGCCAATATATACGGACTGTTCCCGGTCTGTGGAAGTTGTGAAAGAAACATACCCGACGCGATCTCAATGCTGCATCAGGATGATGATCGTACCGCGCGCTCTTTCAGGGTCCTCCCTGGTCCTCCATCCTCTCAACTCACATCGCACCGGTAGTTCGACATTAACTAGCCCTGGACCAGAAGATTCACGCTACTCCTAACTTCTTAAGTTCATACCGTGTACAAGTCTCCATCTTCCAACCACGAGGGAAACGGGCCATCGGGTCAGGAAATTGCAGTCCCGATACTGTCCCGATCGCTAATTGTCGATCACCGTCAAACATTGTGACCCGGTAGGCTTAGAAAGCGACGCACGCAATATGTGCCGTGCCATTTCCCAGCCTCAAATTTTATTGCATGAGAAAGCCCCGCTAGTGTAAATACCTGTGTTCATGCGGTATAGATTCTCGATCGTCCGGTGGCGAGGGAAATGGTCTGCTGGGACGGGATACTCCCATCCCCACATCTATTTGGCCGTCAGATTCTGGACGCCGTGATCATAGTCTGGCTCAAAGGATGACGCACCCAACTACAAAAGGAATCGAGCACTAACGCAACGCCTTTGCCGTCGCATACCCTCGCCAGGTCAACGAACAAGTTTTGTTGGCACGGAGACACGTCCATATTCACAGAGACCTGTCGGAGCCGCGGAATGCTTGAGCGTAGGAGTGTCACTGCAAAACGCTCGAGCGCATTCCTATCCCAGTCTATGCCTGAGATCCTAAGATGCTCAATGGTCTGAGGCAGCGCAACAGCCCTAGGGTTCGAGTTAAAGTTCGTGACGCCGGGACAATCGAAGACCAGCTCCTCCAGCATGCTGCAGCGCTCAATGAGCTCTTGCGGGAGAAAGACCTCGCATGCCAGCCTGAGCGAGCGCACATATGGTGCATACTCCATCAATGCATCGCAGACCCAGTCTCCGTCAATGGAGAGGATATGGAGGCTGCCACGTTGCCCTGCTGGCACGGGAGGTAAGAACCAGCGGACGATTGACTCCGGGTACGGGTCCCGGTCGAAATTGCGCAACGAGAGTTCGTAAAGCGAGAAAGGGGGCCGATCTGGCGGAAGAGGTGCCATGCGGTACGGCGGCACTGTCATAGCGAGGAACTGGATGCTCGGCCAGATGGCCATGAGCTGGTATAGAACGCGTGTTACCCCCGTGCCAAAGGGGACGGACGTCAGTGCCCGGATGCACATTCGAAGACCGACGAGCCGAGCCACCTCAGGCTCAGTCAACTCCGGTATATCGTGATTGCGATGGACCATGAGATAAAGCTCGTAGAGGTTGGGACAATATGAGAGCACTGTGATGAAGTCCAGCCCAGGTCCCGGGTGGGAATACAAGGAGATGGATCGAATGCAGGCTCCGAGTCCCCCGGATCCAGGTAAGAAAGAAATTCTCTTGAGAGAATCGCGAGGGCCTGTTCGCACCGTACTGATCTTGAAGAATAACAGCGTGCGGGAGAAGTGGGACCATCGTTTGCATACCAAGGCACAAGTGGACAACGTCTTGATATCAGCTTTGGACTTGGTCGTATGCAGATAGTAAGTGTTCTCTATGATCTTGATGACGAGTTCAAACGGGAGAGACGGAGCCATAATAGATGACCGCGAACTGAATATCGACATGTGAGCATAGATATTGCTGACCTTTGGATCAAGCCTGCCGACCTTTGTCCCAACATACAGTGAGTGATGATTTGGATATCGTACGAACGTCTGTGAGGACTCGGACTGGGGCAAGTTGAAGAAGCGACTCGGGAGCCAGAAATAGGCGCCCAGTTGCACTGGCCGTTGAGATTGGTGACCGAGTCTCTGACGGACAAATGTGTTAAGATTGGCCGCTCTCGTATTCCGTACACTGCAGCATCACGGCAAGGACACGCATATGTTAGCGCTCGACTTTAAATTTGCTTTTTTTCATACAGAGAAGGACATGTCCAACTTGCAAGACGGGCACCAGTCCGCATCCACGCTACGACACCGATGCAAAGCGCTTGCATAATATGCAGAGGGAGAGAGATATGTAGGAGTCGAAAACACCGAACAGCGGCCCTACAAGAAGCAAATCGAAAACAACAGGCGAAAGACGAGACGAACGGCGCAGCAGACGACAAATCGAGTAGGCGCGATTACGCGGAGCAGCGGTGCGATACAGTGCGCGTGGATATGTAGGTAGTGTACGTATGCGTATAAGTATGTGGGGCTATGGGTACGGTATGATGCCTTCGCGACGATGCGGGTGGGGGAGCGGGGGACGTGCGTGGATGGATGGGGATGGGTGAGTGCTGGGCGAGAGTCGATGAGGGAATATGCACGAGAATACCAAGGGCATAGGCCGAGATTAGTAGAGGACCAGATGTGAATGTCAGCGGGAAGACAAAGGTATGACATAGCATGGCAGGGGGAGGCATAATGGGAGAGCATATGGGTGAGGCGGAAGCGGCGTCATCGAATGAGCCGCCCATAATCAAGTCGGCTCTCCCGCTTCGCCTCTGGATGGTCACGCTTCGGGAACGCATTCCAGAAGCGCAGCGTCTCGTCGCCTGCGCCGGTCACGATAGTCTCGCCATCCGGGCTCATCGCTAGATAAAGCACACGGCTGGTGTGACCTGACAATGATGCCACCATGTCGAGTGACGGATATCGCCATATGCAAATTTGGTTTTGCGCTGTCGTAGACGAGAAGCCGTGCGTGGACACCAGCTCGTGCGAGGTCAGAGACCATGTCAAGTTGCAGACCTATGGACGCGTAAGTCGGATACTCAACGATCACAGAAGACCAGGAAAAAACGAACCTGGCTGCCTGTATCCAACTCGCTCAGCATATTCCCATATTGAACGTTCCAAAATCGTATGTGCTTGTCCTGCGTCCCTCCGCCAGTCGCCAAGATCCCCGGCACATGCGGATCCCAAGCGAGCGCCTTGACAGCGGCCGTATGCTCATGGAACTTCCAAAGCGGCATGTCCCCCGTCTGTCCCTCATCCCCCGTCCCACTAGTGCTTGCACTCGCCGTTCCAGACCCGCCCGTAATCCTCCCTGGCCGTCTCGACCCCCTCAGATCCCAAATGCACACCTTGTTGTCGTTCCCCCCGCTCGCCAGCATGCCCGAGTGCACGCCTGCATCCCCATTCCACCTGAGCCCGCAGACCTCCTGCCGATGGCCTGCGCTTTTCCGGAACGGCTTGTTGCCCGGCTCCCGCACGTCGCGATAGTGCACCATCCGGTCGCGCGAGCCCGACGTCAGCACGTGTGCGTTCCACGCGAGCGCGCCGATGCGCTGCGCGTGTGCCTGCTGGTACGTGCGCTGCAGCTGGAGCGTCTGCGCGTCGTATATGTGCAGCCGGCCGCCCTGCGTGCCGACGGCGAGCGTAGAGCCCTTTTGCACCCATGAGACGGAGGAGATCGAGTCGGTCGTGCTGCTGAGGTCGCATAGTTTCGAGACGGCGGCTGTATGCGCCTGCCAAAGGTATACGGACGACCCAAGCCCGACGCCAAGGACGTTCGTGCTCGACCAATCGACGAGATTGAGGTAAAAGTCGTCTGCGAGCTCGGGAGCGTCGAGGACGCGATAAGGTGTCTTGCATACACTGCGGAGCTGCCGCCGGGGGCTCTCTAGGATCTGCCGGCTCTCAGCACGCACTGGGCTCATGGAATACGCCTCATCAGTCGGCGTGTCGAGGCGCCGCTTTGGTGTGGAGGGCCCGGACGGAGAATGATATGCGAAGAGACGTCGTCGATTGGGCGTCGTAGGTGCAACAATCGATGCTGACGCGGGCTGTCGTGTGGGGGATGGTGGCGGGTGCGGTGATGGGGGTGTGACTTCCGTGTGAAGTATAGTATTGAACAAAGCATTCGCTTGTTCTAGAAGAGGAGGATATTAGTCATGAAGCTTGGACAAAATCGGGTACGAGGCAAGAATGAATTATCAAACAATGGCATTCGCGCCGTCTCCAGGAAATCAAGCCGACAGAAGCGTGAACTGTGGGCGCGAGGAAAGCGATGGAAATCAGATAGAGGGATTCTCGGCGACCATCGGTAAGCTGCGAAGCCTGAGTCCGCATGTACAGTTCTCAATAGTTCAGTTTCGATGGAAAATCGTGTCTGTGTGTCCTATATCCGATCATAAGAGCTTCTCGAATGAGTCGGGCGTAGGGTCGATGTCGCCGGGTTGCTTTGGTCTCGACCACCATGAAAACCCGTGAACATCTCTTGATCCCGGCATTGTCGAGAAGCCGGAAAACGACGGTTGCCCAGGCCAGCGAGCTGCGTCCGGGATCGTCGAAGGCAAGAATGTACTTTTCCAAAATCAGACGGCTTGCAAGCTATGCATGGACACCGTCGTTGGGGAAGGAATCGGAATGGTAGGCACGTGATGTCTGGACGATTGTCGCGCACGCCAGAGGGAGATGCGGCAGTCGCCCCAGCGATAGGTACCAGATGGCCACCCAAAACTCTCGAAACCAGGCCGACGGAGACGTGGAATGCCGATTGCTGGGGGTAAAGGAGCCACGCCACTCACCTGTTGCGGCATCGGACTCCGTAGGGATAATCCTGCTGCCCTTCGATGGAGTAGATGGCGTCTCTTCCATGAGGTTGTACGACGTCCTCATGTCCCCTGTGTCTCTTGTGGGCACAAAGCGGTCTCCATACTCCTTGTTGGATGAGCGCGAGTGTGGTTCCGTAGGCGATTCGGGCCCGCCACTCTCGCTAGTTGAAGGACGCGAGTCGAGGGAGGGTGTCTGGGCTGGAGTGACACCAAAGATGTGGTTGATTCTGGGCCTATTGCGGCGTGGGCCCTCTTCGTCAGTATCTTGTTGCGTTTGCCGGAGGCGTTTTCCGAAAGGCGAGTTCTGGAGGCCGGACATTGCGATGCGATTGGATTGTGATTGAATTTGTGCTTGCCGGGGCGCTAGTCGTGCTGGTGTCTGTGAGATAGATGTCGAGAAGGAGTGTGAACAGGGTGTCGTCTACAGAGCGAGCAGAAAAGAGTAGTAGAGAGATCAGAGACCTAGCATAAATACTGGAATGCCGGAGATACTGGGAGAGGGAGGAGATGGTCGTCGTTCGGGTTCAACCTGCAAACTCGACGCGCCGCGACGCGGACTGGTATTATGTAAGACTCTTCCAGTGCCTGTTCACCCCTGCACTCCCTCACGACGCTGCAAATAATTGTGATTGATAGAGGATCCAAACGCAAGCATTGTTCTACGCGATCTGGCTGGTAAAAATACGAGAAAATAGCAGAGGCCCAAGCTGCACGGACTGTGTCCTTTGTGCGGTGTGGGGATGGCCGAGCCCGCGCAGTCGGAATATCGCGAACGTCCGGTCGGAGGTTGAATATGCTCCTTGTTCCGCTCACTCACAAGCTTACCCGCTGAAGGGAGTATGAATGTGAGCTCTTCTGCATCCCATCCATCACCACGTTTCACTCTTACTAACGCGTTCAATGGTAAAGAACTTGCTGAGGTCCTTAGCCGGAAGTCAAGTCAAGTCGTCGTTGCCAGAAGCCGAGCTCAAGTTACTGCTTCAGACCGTCAATCAAGGACGCGTGAGTCTACCGTACCTCGAGGTGATAAGTTCCAACTGACGTCTCGGAGCAGAAGCAGAACCACGATGCAAAGATCTCGGATCCCTTCTACGATGCACTCGAAGACTTGCTGCACGACCTCCGCACAGTTACTCTCGTATGTTTCCGTGCGCCCCGACCGCGTGGCGCGATTCTGATTCTATTGTTCAGGACAATCACGACGCAGAACCTTTCCTCAAACCGGTCTCCAAGGTAGATGCACCGGACTATAATGATGGTATGTCGATCATATGTGCAGGTCTGGACTATCTTTGAACATAGTACAGTGATCGCGAATCCCATGGATCTCCAGACTATGCTGAAGAAAGTGAAGCAGAAGCAGTACAAGTCTAAGAAGGAGTTCAAGGATGACCTGGACCTCATATGGTCGAATTGTTTCCAATATAATGCTGCTGAGGTACGTCGCTTTTGTTCTGATTTCCGCACCGCTACATCTCGCCACAGAATCATCCTCTCCGCCCATGCGCCACCCGTTTGAAGGCCAAAGCAGAGCGACTGCTAAAACATATCACCGACCGCAAAGAGCGCGCTGACCCTCACATCCCCTCCGACTTATCTATCACTATTCGCCGGCCTCCGGCCAAGCTGAACGGCATAAATGGTCATGTACATCCTAGCTCTCCTCCTATACCCCCAAGACCAGTGAGCAACAATACCTTCAAGCGCCAGCCCTCCTTTACCCCGCCAGTATCTACTACTCTATCCCAACGACGAGATCTCCCCTTCGCTGAATTGCCGGCGATCGTTCGTACCCCTGAGGGCATGGCAGCGTTCAGAGATCTGGAGCAAGGTCTCGATGCCGTCATGCTGTCCCCGCAAACCTGTGATCCGAGTACCTCGACATCAATCCAGGAGAAGCTGCGCGAGCTTGCTGGCGTAGCCGACCATCTCTCTGATGGAGACAGCAGCCCAGACCCAGTAGACGGCGAAACCGGCGATAAGCGCAAGCTGTAGGCGCTTTGCTTCTTTTATCATCTTACATCCGACTGACCCTTGTGCAGAAATGGAGTGTCCATTCACCGCCCGCGCAAACGAGTTCGCATATCCCCTTCATCCGCCCCCACTGAACCTGTAGAACTCTGGTGGCTCGCCCAGCAATCCAACGCCCTCCTCGCCAACAGCCTCCCCCCTCTCCCCTCCCTCCCGTCCTCCTCCGCCTCCACCTCTCCATTACCACTACCCTCCCCGCCCGCCCCATCCCACCGCCCCTCTAAGCGCAGGAAGAAGCCTCCGAAGGCCACACCACGCCCGAACTCCCTCCTCGGCATGATGAACTCGAACATCCGCACGCTGCGCCGCGTGCGGCGCACGAACGCCAAGTTCGCCGCGCTCAATGCGAACATAGCCGCGCAGAGCGCGGGCATGGACGATACGCCCGCGGAGGGCGGCAGCGGGCGCATTGGCGCGGCCGACACGCCGATGATGGACGTCGACGAGCCGAAGGAGGAGGCGGAGCTTGATGAGCGGCCGTGGCATCTTCCAGGGGCGGGGCCGGACGCGGGGCTGGATATTGGAGAGAGGGCGGCGGATCAGTGCATGCATTGGATGAACCAGAAGGTGCTGGAGCATAATGGCTTTCAAGGTGGGTTTCTTTGTGAAGTCGCTGGCTGTATGCGGATTGATTGGATTTGTAGGATCATCCAAGGCGGCACTTGACGTGCTGTCGGGCATCTCGTCTGAGTATCTTATGAACGTTGGGAGGACGTTCCGATTTTATATTGATAAATATTCTAATTCCATGACACCCGAGGTGAGTATTCTGCTTAGGCCGCTTTCCATTCAAGCTCATCTCTACAATTCTAGGAAATCATTCTTCATACCTTATTTGAGAGCGGCACAACGCGTGTGCAGGAGTTGGAGCGATATGTGAAGGACGATGTCGTCCGGCACGGCAACCGGATGCTCGATCTTGAGAAAAAGATCGTCAACGCATACCAGGAGCTCACGTCCACCGAGGCGATGGACGATGACGCTCTCTTCAACGAAGAGGATGAGGAGGAAGACAGCGCATTTGTCATGTGCGTTGTCGTTCAATCCTGCGTTTGCATGGCGGTTTTGTTGACGATTCTCATGTAGGGGCCAATTCACGGAGGACATCGGCGAGGATTTCCTTGGTCTCAAGGAGCTTGGTATCGCGGCGGAGCTGGGTCTGTCCAGCCTCTCTGTTCCGAAGAAGCTTCTCAAGGGCAAGAAGGGAGGCGCGAAGTATGCTGCTGCTGCGTACGTTATCTCCTTAGCTTCATTGACCCTAATAGACCCCACTTACCAACCCGTCCCCTCCAGCGCGAAGCCAATAGAACCGCCACCACCATATCCTCCGCCGCCACCCTTCATTCCTATAGATTCGAGCAACGTGGACGACCAAATCGGCCTGCTCAAACCATACTACCAACAGCGCCTCAGCGCCCTCTCCACCACCTACCCGCCCCCCGTCCCCGGCTTCCCGCCGCCTGCACCACCACACGCCGCGCTCCCCGACGACCCGCCCAACCCCGCGCAGTCGAAGGTCGGTCCGCTCGGGCAGGTCCTCCGCACGAACCCCGCCGCCGCGCCCACAAAGAAGAAGCCGAAGGGCGGCGCGGGCGCGGTGCCCGCGACGCCCGCGGGCTCGGTCATGAGCCCCGCGGCGGAGAGCGAGCTCGCGGCGTCGCCGAAGAAGAAGGCGCCTGCGGCGGGGACGGGCAAGAAGCGCGGGCGGCCGCCGGCGCAGCCCCAGCCCCAGCCGCAGTTCCCGCCAGTGGTGCTGGCGAGTGCGTGAGGGCGGGGGTAGTCGTTTTTGGGTTTTGTATAAATTATTGCCTGTGCCGTCGGGCGTATTGCTTTGTTGGATCGGTGCTGTATTATAATTGAGTTTTTGATGTGCGAGTTTGAGAATGCTTGTACTTTGGCTGTAGATTCCGGCCTGCAGGAGTAAAAGCTCAGCGGGGACTTATCGACGCGATGTGGTTGTGTTGAAGAACGCTGAGCGGTACTAAGCAGTTACTTAGACGCTCGATCAGGTCTGTCTGCCGACACCACTATTCCTGGTCCCGTAAGGGAGCAGGTCTGTCTCAGGAATTCCTTCCTCATTAGGGCAAAAAAAGTCACGTGCAATGGAGCTTGTACTTGTTTGTACGCAAGGCGACTCGGCCCCGTGTCGAGGAGAATAAACTTCAATAAACTACAACTATCTACAAATGCTCGTTCACAGACAAGTCCAGCGGAATCACCACGAAAGAGTCACAGGTCGATGAGACACTGTCGACTGCGAGATTTCGCCCCGCGGGGAACCCGTTTGATGACGTACCAGAGCGGGTTGGACGTGAGGTACCTCCGTTCAGCTGTCCAAGGTGAGTGAGCTTTCAACGTAGATTGTGCCTGCGGCGTGCCAGCATTTTGCAGTATCTTATTGTTCTCCATGCTGCTCACCATGCTTATCCCTTTCATCTAGATATCTGCATGTGCAACGCAGCGATGCAAACATCGAGATTTTCTGAGTGGCACGCTTGTGTTCCCTTGCTTTTCGCTTGTATGCACGCGCCTCTGGCGCTATCTGCTACAGGCGGCGATCGGCATGTGCGCTTGTCCGGCCTCAACAGTTTGTGTCGCGCGCACTTGATTCTTCTGCAGACTTGCAAGCTGCATCGCTTGCGCTGCTACGGTTCTGTGTGCACGCTCGCGATGGCTCTCGTGGGTTGCTGTATTTCATGCGGAGAGAACACGCGCTTCTCCCGCCAGCTTCTACTTATCTCTCGAGCTCCGAATGGTATTCGCTGGTCTGCCACTAAACATTGACTCTGAGCATCCTACTTCACCCCTTAACGTCTAGAGCATGGAGGGCTTCAAGTTGTACAGCATGTATGTCTGTGATTTCAGTTTAGATGGCCTAGTTCCCTGTTCTTGATATGCTCGTCGCACGTTGGACAATGTCACTTATTGTCATTTGCCTTGCCATGTCTCACCATAGACTGACAGCCTGGCATGCAGGTCATGTTGTCCGCATCTCTATGGTTGGACTATAAGTCAAGATGTTGATACTTACAATACACAAATGAGCATGTGTGGTATATATATAATAGATTGGCATCTTTGTTCTGCTCGCAGACAACATGTTTCTTGCATTTTTCTTTTAAGGGGACCAGGCTATGCCCGTAGGGCCGTGATATGTAAGTACTACGCAGAGCTTTGGGAAGGAAACGTAGGCTAGTCGGATTCGGAGTGGCGCAATAGGACCGCGCCTTCCTGTCAAAGGGAGTCACGAGTTGTCATAACGTGACCGCGCGGGGACTTGGACGCGTCCGAGTATCGACGCTGTATGCACAAGCCCCGTCCTCATTCCATGCTCTACGTTGCTTTCTGAACATATGTAGACATATCCTACGTTCGTTTAACTCTACGCTACTGTAATGGAGCCAGAGCATGCTCTAAATCTGATAAACTTGGACCATATTCTCCCCATACCTGCTCTTCGTCCGGAATTCCTTTTGGCTCTCGACGCGATCTCCGATACTGCTCTGGACAATGCGCTGCTATCCTATGCACTGGTCTACTCGGCTTCACAGGGCAAGATCTGTCTTCGGGAAGATCAGATACTTGCTGGGTTACATCTTCATGAAGGCCGGGACACGGTCAAGATTGCTCGCACTGGCTCCGGCAAGACTATGCAAATTATAATAGCTGCTCTAATGAATCAAGATTGCACGATCCTCGTTCTCTCGCCTCTCAAACGTCTTCAGAACTCAATGGTAGAGTCGATTTTCGATCTTTCAGTAACTATATGCGATGCTAACGACGCTTCTGAAGGTTTCCGAGCTCAATGACCTGGGTGGTATCAAGGCGATTGCAGTTAATCAAGAACTTCGTAATAACGCTGAGGTTTGGGCGGTAGGCTTGAGATTAATTATTCTCTTTCAGCGGCGCTGAAGATACCATGGTCATAGGACATTTATGCCGGCGCGGTGTACAACGTTATCCTCACGTCTCCCGAACAATGCAAGCAGATTAACGGACATCCAACTCGCCTCTCGATTTTGCTTCAAAAAGATCGGAAGTTTGTTGCTCGCATTGCTACTGTAGCTGTCGACGAAGCTCACTTGATGTACCTCTGGGGACTTTCTCTTGCGGACAACAAAGCAGCTTTCCGTCCTGCATGGGGACATCTTTGGGATCTCCGTCTTCTTCTGAAGCGTTCGACGCCATTTCTTCTGCTCTCGGCGACGAACCCGCCTCATATTCTTGACATGCAAATTGAGTCTCTATCGCTCCAGAGTCCTTTTATTTCGAAATCCTCCATCAACCGGTTCAACCAGGTCTACGCTACGTACCCGATCTTTGGAGGTCTCAAGGAGTTTCAAAACCTTCGCATGGTGATTCGTTCTGATCTCTCAGTCCCTGGAACAGCTGGTTCTCGGATGCTTTCGCTTGATGAATATGCTATGCTAACGCCAAAGACTGTGATCTTTGCGGATGATACAACCCTGCTTTCGGCTGGGCCCTCTGCGCTGTATGCGTTCATACCTCTCTCGCTTAGGTCTGCGTTGCGCAAGCGGGGCTATATTCGTTATTACCACTCTGGGATGTCTTCGCGTTACTTGGATCAAACATACAACAGCTTTCTAGGCGATAAATCTCCCTGCCGTATCTTGTTCGCGAGCAGTGCATTTGCGCATGTGAGTTGGACTTGCATGATGTCAGACGGTCTGATCATAACTCTCTCAAGGGAATCAAGTATCCGATATTAAACATGTCATTCAATACGGGCTCTGCGAGTTCCTTGAAGATATGCTGCAGCGCTTTGGGCGAAACGCACGTTGTAACAACATCCGCGGGCTTTCACTCTTGATGGTCGATTCTTGGGCATCACAACCTTCAGCCAAGCCGACAGCTCGAGAGCAGCGTACGACAGATGCCGTGAAGCGTTACGCAACTTCACCGACATGCCTACGCAAGTATATTGCAGAGTACTCACATGACGACTCATCGGAAGGTCTGTAATAAATTAGCTCTATTCATAGACTCACTCGACTACGACTGACTATATGTATAGCTCTTGATTTCGATGGTGTCCACTGCTGTGATAAAGATCATGGTGATGGCATACAAGGGCCAAAATTACAAGATCACTTTCCTTCCCCCCTCCTTCTCACAAAGCCAATAATCACCCGGCCTCGTGTGGAGCAAGTCGAACAGCGACCGATATGGCAGCAAGGCCGCATGTCTACCATGTTGAACACGTGGCTTGACTCTGTGTCTCGTAAAGAAAAGACTCCTGCCGGCATACCAGACTACTTTGTTTTGTCAGATGGCCTGATTGCAAAGATGGTCTGCATTCCTTACTCGGTTTTTTCGTCTGTCGATGCCCTCAGAGCTGCACTTCACAGGAGAAAAGAATGGGCTGATTTGTTTGGAGATGACCTTCTGGCCGAAATCGTGAAGTTCGAGCGTCAAGTAGATCTCCATCGCGTTCAATGGACAAACGAGTATCAACAGCAATTAAAGTCAAAAAAGGCAAGAAAACGTCGACACGTATCCGATTCGCAAGAAGAAGGCAGAGAAGAGGGAGACAACATGAGAGACAATGAGGGAGAGCCACAGCTGCAAAAGCGTATACGGCTGACGTCGCGACTTACATTACTCATCTAGTCTAAAGGTCTCTATGAGCTCCGCAGTTGGCCTTCCGTAATTGAGAGGTGGAGGTTCGATTTCGTCGACTTCAGGCTCGAATTCATTGTCTGGCGAGAATTCATTGTTCTTATTGTCTAGTAGCGACTCAATCCAGGCCCTGCGACGCTTGTGGAATTCGGCGAGTGTGCTTTTCTCTGGGTCCCTCAACTTGTCGAAGCCAAGAGCCACTGCGTCAACTGTACGCTTGTCAGGAGCTTCACGGCCAGGCTTGTCAAGACTCGGTCGAAGACAGCAGAAGAGCCGCCCAAGTCACCAACCGGTTATGCGAACCGGGTGCTCAGGAGGAAAGGAGACGAGAGTGAGAACGATGGCAAGCAGTGCAGTGCCCTGGATAGCAGGTACAGTACGGTACAGACAAAGTGGACAGTCTAAGGGAACAGGTAACGACGAGAGACTATAAGGACGGGGAGATCGATGATGGCGGAGGAGGATGATAATCGATACCGAGATCAGGAGCTACGGCCAGTGCGTATCCGATAGTACAAGGGAACGGAGGTCCGAAAGATGATGGATCCGGATAGCAGGTCGGACCTGCGGCCGGTGAGTATCAGATAGGTACAGATGGGCGAGTATAGATAAGAGATGAGATAAGGGAGGAGACTTGTGGTGAGTGCCGAGGAAGATCCGAGGAATGGCCGAGGGGTGTCATGGGAGGTCTGGTGACCTCCGGGGAAAGCCCGAGGAACCCGGTGGTCTCCGAGGGGCATCCGGTGGTTGCCGTGAAGGACCTGGTTGGGTCTAGCGGGCATGACGGGATCATGGTCCGGTCATAGGCACATGTACTGGATGCGAGGTCCGGTCTGAGGAAGGGAGGCCGGACGTGCTGCCCGGATGGAGGAGAGCAGAGCGGAGAGAAATGGAGCGATTCGTGACATCACCCCCTCCTAAGGCGCACTTTCGCCTGGAGTGCGTCATGATCACAGATGGCCTTGGAGTTGGGTTTTTGCATACTGCGGAGGTTGGGGGGTCTAACCGCACCTGGATGACGGGTGTAGAATGATGTGACCGCATCCTGTGCATTTGAGAGTGAAGTCCGTGGTCGCACTGGTTTCTGAGTCCGGATAACCTGCCCACTTGATGAGGTATTCAATGCCGCGTTTGTTCCGGGTTAGGCGGGCATCAACGATAGACTCAACTTCATATTCTTCTTCACCACCACCAGATCTGGTGGGGAATGCAAAGTTTGGTCCATGGGCTTCGGTTTCCTGTATTCCGAAAGGAGCGATACATGGAAGACCGGATGGATACCCAGGTCGGAGGCAGTTTCAGCCGATAGGTGACTGGTCCCAGAACGTCAGTGATCTCGAAGGACCCAAGCGTTTCGCTGCAAGCTTAGCTTTAGGACGCGTGGTCCGGACATTTTTTCCATCAAGCCAGACCTATCGCCTTTCCGGAAGTGGATGGTTTGATGGGCATGATCCTTGTTGTTGCGTTTCATAAGGTCCGCCGCCATTTGGAGGCTGGCTTGGACCTCAGTCCGGATATTTTCCAAGTGACGGAAGCGATCCTCCACTGCGGGTGTGGAGGATGTGGGTTAACTCGGGGGATGGCCGTGGGGATATAGCCAAGGAGCATCTCAAATGGGGACCGGTTAGTTGCACTGTGGATACGGTGGTTATGCGAGAACTCAGCAAAAGGTAGCCAATGCACCAGTCATCCTGTCGGTAGTTGCAGAAGGAACGAAGGAACTGTTCCAGCTCTTGATTGACCCTTTCAGATTCGCCATCGGTCTGTGGGTGATATGCAGTGCTGAGAGCGGACTTGATCCCAAGCTTTTCGAAGATGCCACACATCACTTTTCCTGTGTATTGGGGTCCGCGGTCCGAGATGACCGTTCCCATAGGCCATAGTTCCTATAAATCTGTCGAGCAAAATGTCGACAGTTCCGTCACTAGTAATGGTCTCTTTGCATGGGGTAAATGATACGTGCTTTGAAAAACGATCAACAATGACATTGACAGAGTCATAACCCTGGCATTCAGGGAGCTTGACGATGAAGTCTGAGGTAATGTCTTGAATGGGCGTGTCGAATGGCGTTTGGAATGGTTTCGACATGCGGATGGTGGGTCCGGACCTTAGTGGCCTGACAAACAGCACAACCATCGACGTAGTCCGAACAAATACTGACATACCGGGCCACCAATATTCTCGACTAAGGAGCTCGTAGGTCTTGTAGCGTCCGGGGTGGCCTGCCATGGTGTGTCATGGTGCATGGTGACAATGTCGCGACGTAGGTCCTGGTCCGCGGGTACGTATACTTTGCCTCGGAATAGGATGATTCCGTCTTCGATGTTCCATTCTTGGAGGCTTCTGGCTAGGGAGCGGGACCACTGTTCCGGATTACCTCAAGGGCTTGAACAACTTCTGCGTCCTGGGTCTTTGCATCCCGAATGCGCTGGCGAAGGTTCTTGTTACCAACGGACTCAACTGCTCCGGGCGAGTGGCACGGATCCGGAAATACTTGGGATCCAGTAGGACACGGTCAGAGTTGTCATCTGTCACCCCCTCCCGGTGATCTGGTCGTCGTGACATGGCATCCGGTCGGTGGTGGACTCCCGGTTTATGGATAAGGACAAAGCAAAGCGATAAGGAACAAGGCCCAGCGAGCCTGACGACGACTCAGCTTCTGAGAGGACTTGAAGTACTCAAGGTTCTTGTGTCTGTCCAGATTTCGACGTTATGGGGGGAGCCTTCTAGGTAATGGCGCCAAGCTTCAAGGGCTCGGATAATGGCTAGGAGCTCTTTGTCATAGATGTCATAGTTGCGCTCCGGTTCGGACAGTGCCTTCGGAGAGTATGCAACAGGGTGCCATGATCGTCATCTCCTTTTTGCGAGAGGATGCCACCAATGGCGAGTCTGAGGCATCAACCTTACAAGGTAGGCTTTGGATGGGTCAGGCATGACAAGGACCGGAGAAGATGTGAACGCAGCTTTAAGGTCCATGAAGGCTTCTTGGCAAGCATCGGACCAAAGCCATGGCTGATTCTTCTTTGTGAGGTCGAACATGGGGCGTGCTACTTTGGAAAAGTCACGAATAAACCGGCGGTAGAAGTTTGCAAGCCGACAAAGGACTGGACATCCTTGACGTTGCGGGGGACCGGCCAGTCCGCAATGCCAGCAACCTTAACCGGATCCATGGCGAGTGTGTCATGCGAGACAATGAGAACGAGGAACTCAACTGAGGTCTGTTCAAAGAACACTTTTCCGGTTTCAAGAAGAGGTCATTGTCTTGAAGGCGTTGAAGCACTTTGCGAACAAGGGCACGGTGTTCTTCCATGGTTGCAGTGAAATCAGGATATCGTCCATGTAGATGAGCATCTCTCTCT
>QUOP01000145.1:0-47287 GCA_003675405.1 Hericium coralloides
GTTTTCCTTGAAGCGAGGTGACCAGGTTAGCGGACAGAGAAGGTGTTCTTTAGCGGGGCCATGCTGCGTTAATAGAACGGCAGAACCGCGAAGCGGTCGGGGCTTGGCAATGGAGCAACGGGACTTTATCCCCCTTTTTGGCGGCAGAATCGGCTCGCTGCCTCGTTGCAGGTTGCACGAACCTAACTGGCATCCCAGAAACTCGAAGGAAGGCGTGCAGTGTAATCAAGATATGAGTAACGCCCACAACCATTTGCAGAACTTCTGTCAATGCAATGCAGCGGAGGTCTGGGAGGCGACGGCTTTTCCCATCGCTATTTGTCTACGTCTCCTCGCTTGCAGCGGGTGATACTCAAGCAGCGAGTTCTGTGCCATCTCCTCGTGTACGAGCATGCAGGTGAGGGTCACCAATTGTCATTTCCACTTCTTTGTCGCGCTTTCAGCAACCCTGGATTGACTGACTGTCTTGCCTTCAAGCAGTGCTCCCACATAACAGGTGGGGAACACATTCACACGCGACATTACGACGCCACAAGCCCTTTCGCTTCGAAGCTATAAGCATGACCGCAGTCGCTCGGGCAATTACAATCGATCGGCAGCACACGGTTTTTCAAACTGGTGCTGGGCCGAATACCGGACACTGCCGCTGTGAAAATGAACGTGTTCTCACGCGCGTCCTGTGTTTACTTGATAACTGGTAAAATCGTACGTTCTAGACTCATCCAGACAGTCCTCATTATCGTTCGGCAAGACATATCCGCTCCATCTACATCAGCAAGCGCCAAAACAACCTAACAACGGTATGACCTTGTCTGGCCTTGGTGACGCGGCAATAGGTATTACACGGTGCCCGCTGCAAGCCGATTGCAAGGCAGGATCATCGCGCTGGGCAAATGGGGTGACTGGCAAACGCAATGGGGATTCAACTCCGAAAACGTCTTGCGCACATCGCCCTCAACGCTCGAGTTGAGAACATGGTATGGGGAACTGTGAGCTTCCACAACAGACTGCAGAAAAATTATGCGTATTCGATCCTATTGTTAATCATATAAAATCGAATAGACAATGTTTCTGTTTCAATTCGGATTCTGGCATAAGTGTTACTAGTTTTCAGTCGGTGCCTCATGGCGGAACAGCTTTCAGACCTTTTCAACAGGGTTCGTGCACGTTTTGGACACAAATATCAGCACTTTTAATCAAAGAAAGGATTGAGGCCTGATTTTAACAATGATTTATGGTAATTAGTTTCCTAATTTTCCTATGCGCGGGGGAGTCCAATGTTCCCCCACCCAAAACAGCCCCGAGACAGGTTATGCGCCCACGAGATCGCAGAAAGTGCGCTTTATTATAATCGGATTTTCGACGCGTCGTTGCTCGTCGATGCAGCACAAGGGGGTCGCGGAGGCCATTAATCCGGCACAAGGGGTTGGTTAGTTTAGTTAGACGGTCCCCATAGCCTTATCGAAAAGAATGCATGTGGATGATAAACCTAGACCTAGGTTACAGTTACCCATATTGGGTTGCACCCGGGAGCCTCATGTTTCAACGGCAAGCCTCAAGACAGCTACAATAAAATACGATAAAACAAAGGGTTATTTCATTCCGCATTGCCTGGAGTACCAAGCTGAGCTATGTTTGGTCTCATTAATGGACCCATAGTGGATCGCTATCTGTGGACGAAGAAGGATTGTGCTATGCCAGATTGTCAGATCAACATCGCAGTCGGCGCTGGTGGAATCAAACAACTTTGCGAAAGCGACATCTCGGGACCAAGAAGTGGCAATGCAGTACAAGAAAAAGAGGAAGAAGACTGGGATGGCAAGCTGAAGCTTGCGGTACAAAGACAATTACAGCCTGGTTTTCAAAGAAGGCGGCATCGACAGCACCTATACCGTCGACAGTATCAGCGCCGCGGCCAATTAACCACAGGCAGAACCCTCAGCGATACCCCACATTCCAGCGACATACCCGCTCAGCATCCTGCAATCTCACCCGGCCTCCAAACATGCGCAGGGAGCTGGCTTCGAAAGCTGAAGACTGCAATCTCACTCACAGCCTATCTCCATCAATTCCTGAGCGGACGATGGTGATTATGATTACGAGGCCAACTGCTCTACTCACGAGAGTCAGGCAGAATCCCAAGTTTACCCCTTCCTCTGGATACCTCATCTACCGACGCGACGACCGAGATTGCGACTACCCCAATCCAGATAGCAACGGCGATAAGTCACCTCCTTCGTCGAACCGGTTCTTTGCGAGATGCAATACGAAGCGAAAAGCGAAAGGGTAGGGGGATGGACAGTCTTGTGATATGTTTGTGGCAAGGACACATGCCTACCCGAGGAGACGTCGTTGAGTTTGTGGGCAGGCATGGGCTTGTGAAACACGATGTGAGGGCATGAATTCTCTATGATGAATGAGGAGAGCTCACAAATGAACAGTAATCACCTCGAATGCATCAACCTCGGATTTGCAACCAACCACGCCCGTTGGATTTTGTAGGCGGTGCTGCAGAGTCGGTAAAGCGGGATGGAGGGAGTAGATGAAGCGGCGTTCGATGCTTGGCTGGCGCGGGGTCCGTGCGGGCTGTCAGTAACTTGAAGATATCTTCATCTTATGCTTCATTTCCTAATATGGAAACGTGCCTGATTACATAGTTAGTTAGTTGACCCTGTCTAGTGCCCTTACCGAAAAAATGTACGTATGTTTTCTGCTAACATCCCGCGACCCCTCTGTCTAAGGCAGGCGGGAAAGTGTCTGACACTCTGCCTCACTCCTACCGCTATGACACATGATTTTCCAATGGATAGCGTTGGTTATGCTCACTAAAACCCATCTGTTTTCGATTTTTACTCAAGATTGGCAGAGCTACGAGGAGAAAGAGGACAATGGAGAAATTCACTAAGTGCTTTGCTAGGAGCTTGTTGAACTGTGTGAAGGCATGGGTAGCATCAGAATCTCGAGTTTTCTTCTACAAGTACTACAAGGGCTTCTTAAATTACCGCAGTAAGATCCTTTTAATCTCAGAAAGAGGGGACTGAATGAGAATGATGCAGAGGCCGCAAGATAAACATTTAATTTCTTCACTAGAATCTCTCGTATATGCCCTGGGGTACTTTTGTACATAGTTACCTGTGTCCTATTCAGAAGCTCACATCAATTTCCGGTATCTTTCTCTGGAAGTCCCAGCAATCAACAATCCATGCGCGCTACGCCCGCTGACCACATCTTGACGCGATTTCGCGCGGCACGGAGCATCACTGACGTGGGAACACTTTCAGAAGCGGCGTTGTGCCCGTCACCACGCAAAAGCTCGATGCACTCGCGCCCGACCATCCCGGCTTGGAGGCTTCGAGTCTGACGCTTGCAAATGTGGTCGTCGGCACCGACTGGAAGACCCACAGGCCCACAGCACGTTCAAATCGCGCATTTGTAACTGCAGCTTGTGTATTTAACCTTTGACACTTCAATAATCTCAACTGGGTACATACAGGCAATAAAGATACCTTACCGGATGGTCAGCGCATCACTGAGTGGCTGAGAAAGCAAGGACATCCAGCTCAGATCGAAGTGACGTTTGTGAGAGTTCTTTTCAACAACACCGGCGCACTGTAGATCGTACCTGATATGTAACACCCAAAGATGGTTTCTGGCCAGCACCTTCGGAAGTGCAGAGGGGCATCATTGGTCACATGTGCCATTTCAACCGAGCAGCCTGCTTGGGAAAGTTGAAAGAGGGGCAGGATTTTGGATTTTCTCTAACACATTTTAGCTTCAACATTAATCCAGATGTCATTCTATCACATTAACGCAGTATCTATTCAGCGGAAAGTCATTCAGATAGAGGCTATACGACACGAGAATGCAACGGCAAGGCAGCTGGTAAGGTGCTAATGTCGACCATAACGCCACCTGACCGAATTTGGCAAGCGTTCAGCCTCCGAAGCCTCAAGCCGGGGTCGGCCGCGAGTGCATCGAGCTTTGGTAGCGCGAGTGCATCCATGCCTGCCATCGGACTTGCAGCGGGCACCGTGTAACCCTAATGCCGGTCTAACTGGGCGCACGACGTCATTGACATCCCTTGCAGAGTTGGGATGACGCTGCCCTCTGGGGAAGACAATGACAAGGTCCAGGCCAGTCTGATTCTGCGATCAATGGTGCATTCTATTCTGGGCGTAAGTTGGGATCCTCGCTGCTCTATCTGGGTGATCATGGTATGGCAAAGTAATGTAGGCTTGGACTGAGTGCCCTGCTTGAGCACACTATGTGCATAGTAGCTATCCTGTTATCTAATACAATATTACTTGGGTCTCTTGATTGGATATCAACAATTTGTAGTTGACAGCCAGAACTAGACACTGGAAACGTGTCGTGGCGCGCATCGCTTATGCGGACTGGTGTGGGCAGCACTTGATTTCGAACTGAAATTCTCGGCCGTCGGCTCGTAGCAATGCTTGCTACATAATTTACATAGCTCAACATCCACATGTAAGAAAGTGGTAGATGAAAGAAAAAAGATAGTTTTCATTGATATGCGGTGTAGGCACTCGTCGCCAGGCGCATGGCGGCTGCAAGCCATAGCTACTTCATCAGTAGAACAGGCAAGTCCTTGAAGCGTTTGCAAGAGGCTCAGAGCCCAAGTGCGATCAAGACCCTATGTTCTGGATAGATGCGTCAAGCTCGAAAGCTCTTTTCAAGCACTTGCGAGAGCTGTCAAGACACCTTTCCAAATTCGGAAGAGCTCGTTGCCACCTACGCTGCGCACTCTTGCAGGTTCTTGATGTGCTCTTGACAGCTCTCGGAAAAGTCTAGAAAGGGTCTCAGAAAGGTCTCAGAAAACTCTCGAAAGCTCTCGACAGAGCCGTCGAGAGCATGCATCAATTTGATTACACTTTTGGCAGGCACTGAATGATCAGAAAACCAATCCAATGATATTGCAAACAGCTACGGTGGTAAGGATGGACGGATCGTAACGAGTGTAGGCGTAGAGTTGTGGTATCAGTGATGCATGACTACGGAGGGGCGGGGAAGCTGGAGTCCGACAGGCTACGGGCTGTACGACTTTGAGGCAGATGACAGGGCTGGAGTCCGACAAGCTACGGGCTGTACGACTTTTGAAGCGAAGGATGCGAGTAAATACAACGAGTGTTGATTATTATAAGTGATCCTAGGAAGAAAATGTACAGCCTGTGCAAAAATTGCCATCAAGCGACTGCGAACAGTAATGCACATGAATTCGGACATTGAGAGCTTGTGAATGAGTGGCGAGGGATGAAGAATATACAGTATCATATAGACAACCGAATATAAAGCCTGCGGTATTTTATATTAGCGAGCGACTAGGGATAGGAGTGCAATGACAAACTGGTATAGCGCAGCAGCGCAGAGCATGCAAGAAGTCTATGCGAGAACATATTCTCCGATCTTCACGCACTCCAAGACAAGTCGACGCCGAGTGATCTGTTCACATCCTCGTCCATGTCCTCGTCGTTGTTCCAGATGCCTTCCCTGTAAAAATGAATGAAGCAAATTATATTAGTTGCTACTTATGCGCTGATGTGATGTTATATGTACCTGCCATTCTGAGACCAGCGCTGATGCAAACTCTTGAAGATCGGACCATGCTTCACATTGTTATCTGTGGCACGGGCTTCTGCAAGAATATGGCTGTACACTTTCATGTACGTAGCCGCGGTGAAGTCGATCTTCATGTGTTTTCCTGTCTTCCACTCGTCAAAATTGTTCGTTAACTAGATAAGTTGTATTAGCAGAATACCAAATATATGGACTCCAGCTTACCACGGTGGCGAAGAAAGCGATGGTCTCGACAGGCAGCTCCTCCCCAAAGACTGTTGGGAATGCCTTTCCGAGGCGCTTATCGTCCTTGAAGAGATACATGGTAGACAAGTGCTCCAGATAGTCACTGCCGAAGTTAACATGGTTTCCCTTGCGAAAATATATCAGCCATGGGCTCAATGACATGCAATGCAACATACCTCTCATCCCTCCCATGGAGGAATCGGCCATTCGTCAGCAGCCCGGTACCTCATCCTTGATCAAAGCACGATTCGAAGCCTTCGAACGTCCTGCGAGAGGGGCGGGATGCAGGAGTACATAGAAGGTTCGCACTCGCCGCTTCACGTCACCTCGGAATGTCGACTGATCATCATATACCTGATACAGGTTAACCTTGGTATTAACACAGAGCGGGGGACAAGTACTATACTTTCTTTGACATACTTCGGAGGAACGATATTCGCTAGAAAGCACCTGAGTTTTTGACAAAAGATGGGAAAAGCAGAGGCATGCACGACGTTGAATGGGGAAATCCCGCCCTTTCTCCTCGATCTCTCTGGCGGCCTCATAAATGCACTCAGAAGCCTCGGTCAAGAACGTTTCGACGTTGGGGAATGCATTGATGGTGCGCAGGTAAAGGCGCGCCTTCCTTGGCCAGCCTCAATGTTTCTTTCCATTCGACCTCGCTATCATCGTCGTCACCATCCTCTTTGGCCTTCGAGGCCCTGCGACGTTTCGCCTCCTTCCGGCTTCTGCGAGATCCCTTTGGCCTCTTCAAACATGATGGTGCTGTCGCATCGACTCTTCGTCGGAGTCCGTAGCATCTGCAAGCAGCCGCTACTCCACCAGCATTTTGTTGCTGGAGCTTCAGGAGTGCATGTGGATTAGGGCTTGGCGCACAATTGATCTGCCAATGCTGGTCAACACGCTTCGTCGACTGCGCGCTGACCTTGATAGAAGTAAAGAAGTTACATAGTTAGTTAACATTCAGATTCACGGTGAGATCGTACCATGACGCGCAGGTCGTTATCGGCTGTCCCACTGCCGCGAGATGAGGCTGATTTTGAAAGGAGGGGCGCATTCACCGGAGCTGTGCGGTCGGTGCTCGGTCGATGTTGTCCTCTTCAGCGGACGAGTTCATCTCGACTAAAGATCGTGAGAGATCATGTTGCTAATGTGAGCGTGAATGCAGACGCACCTTCGACATTCGAGCTGCGGGCTGCGCCGGTCTTCATCGAGGTCCTCGCTGTCGCTGTGATTGCCAGTATCCGAGATATGGCCATCAGCGCCAGCATGATTTGGCGACACTGCTACTGTGAAGGTGAGTTTCTGACCACAAAACTAACGAGGTGTCACATACTGGGGATACCCGTACAAGACTGTTTGGCCGTATATTACTTGGGAAAATTGTGGACTGTTGACGAGCTCAGAAACAGTTTGCGGGTTGACCGGACGAGGCAGAATACGCCGTTCAGGGTGCGGTTGACTGACTGGGAGTAACCGGCGCAGCTTGACGATCCGGAAGAGAACGGCACGGTCCAAGTCGAGTGACAAGCCCGGCCAACTGCAGTTGGTGATCTTGAGGAAGCTGCCAGTCCAGGGTGCATTGGGGCCAGGCGGCTGCAGTTGAGGGTCAATGGCTTGGCCAGGACCTTCCTGCCCAGCAGAAGATGGAACACCTGATGCTTGAGGAAAATTGGGCAGAGGATCTGGTGCCGAGAATAGTCAGGTGGAGGAGGACCTGGCATTGAAAATAACGGGCACAGGGCCTAGCTCGCTGAAGGAAACTCGATAGATTACCCGACGCTGCAAAGCCGAATCGAGCTTGGTCATCGGGACAGTGGAGCCCATACTAGGTGGTAAAAAAAGCTCGGGCTGGTTTGGGGAGGTAAAGGAAAAGCGGCTCCCTGAGATGGCTGGAATTCACGGGCTGCGCTTGTTTGCCCTACAAAACGGTATCAGTTTTGATATCACGATAAAATTGTCTCATACCTTGCGACGCGCTTTGGAACTGCCAGTCGCTCCGGTGCCATCGGATTGAGTGTCATGCTCTACAGGCGCAACAGGAGGCATCACAGACTGGAACCGAGGAGTGCGCCGTGCGGCGACCGCTGATGTTGCTCACCAGCTTCTCAAGCTGAGAGAGCGCACCACCCTGCCCTTTGTTGCTTCCGTGCTGACTGCCGCGTTGCAGGAGGCACTGAAGGCGCACCTGCTGCGACTGGCTTCTGCGAGGTTCTAGAAAAGAAACTGAGATTCAAACGTACAAGATGCAGACAACAAACATACCGGGGGGAAGGAGGGGTAGAAATGGTGCGTCAAAGACAAACGTGAAGTTCTGTCCTTGACTCACCATTAGAGCTTAAGATAAACAAAAGTCAGGGAGGATATTAGAGTAAAGAGAGACAGGAGAGATGATGCTGGTACTCGGCGCATCACAGCTTGTATTTATTAACTTTGCCATGCATTATAAAGTGTCGAACAAGTCATTGCAACAAGAAAAAACATCAGTTTTTATGTACATGCAGGAGCTAGAAAATAACGGAAAACGTGTCCTTGTCAACGTATCGGTTCAGGAAGAATTCGGAGCTGCAGGCTAAGCTGTTTTGAGCAGTCAAACGGCTGTCTGCAGTGGGCCAAATCGTGGAATGAGATGCACAGGCATACGGATCTGCGACAAGAGGACCACATCGCAACACGCGTTCCATCAACGCAAGTCGCCCTTCGCAATATATACATACCAGTACTCGATTCAGGTTGCACGTTTCTGGAGTTCATGAATTGTGACCTTACAGAAAACGTCAGGCATCAGGAAAACACATGAACACAGCAAAAAGAAATACTCGAACCTTGTGGGATGAAATCGAACCCGATGCATATGCCAAGTAAGGAACCCAAGCCTCTGTTTTGCCCGACGGCCCGGGATGAATGATGGGCGAGAAAATGAGTTGCAGCTGCGCGACAGAATGACCTAAGATACTTGTAAGTTCCATATGGGATTCAGACGTAAAGCTTCTCGCACCTAATATGCATTGCCTGGCCACATGACTGAATCATCGTTGATAATAAGCACGGTGTCATTTCGGCCATGCGGCCATGACGGAAGGTGGCCATGCTTGAATATTCTGTGCATCAGGAAAAACGGTTTTTTGGATGATAGCCGAGGTAGTGCAACAGTAGCCGAGCCTTGGCTACAAGCAACCGAGCCTTGGCTGCCACGAGTTTGATATCCGGAGGTGCGGCAATCTTACAAAGCCAGAACTACAGCTACATAGTACTACCTGTAGCACTGGTAGATCACCGAAATAAAATATTCACTCTGAGCTATTCTACACTCTCAAAAGCCTGCTTAAATGCCAAATCATCCTGTGATTTCACTATAGAAGTTCACCATAATTCTCATTTGACCTACAGTAGTTACAGATATAATCTAATGTAAAAGAGTCTAGCAGGCAGGAGGGACTGGGTGCAGATGCAAGCAAGGCAGCATTGGCATCTGCAAGGCAGCAAGGACCTGCAGGAGGCAGCAGCACGAACATGCGAGAGGTGGTGGTGTGGACATGTGAGGCGGTGTGGGCGTGTGATGGCAGGCGCGCGGGGAAGACAGCACCAGCATGGGCGAGACGGCACAGGCACATGAGAGATGGTGCGGATTTCAATGCCACTTACTGCTGTGTATTCAAAGTCAAATCATGACTTGAGAAAAAAAAGTGGTGCGTGGGAAACATTTGGCTGCAGCCAAACACATCAGAGAAAAACCACATAGATATATAGAGCTACATACTCTATATAGCCTATATAACCTGATAGCTATCCCCTTTTCTATATATTTGGCTATAGAGACAGGTGTTCTATATAGTGCTATATAGCAACTAGGGATAGCTATATAGTGCTATAGATGCTATATAGATGTAAGGATGACTATATATGCTATGCAATTCAACTCAGCTATAGATACTATATATGTTATATATGTTCTATAAGCTATAATCACTTGTCTATCTTATGTAGCCTATATATACTACACTTGAATACATAGACTACAAAATAAGAAGTTAGATTCATAGCATAATTGAGCCCAAAAAATTTGAAACTCAAATACTCAGCATTGAACATCACACAATAGTAGATGAAGACATATCAAATGATTTCATTTCAAAACTACACAAACAATCACTACAAACAAAGTATAACATAACATAATATAAAGACTCTAAGTATACACACTACAAAAAGATAAGCAATAGTTAGATTCTTACAAAAGACTACAAGAAAAGCTTACCAGAATAACAAAAAAGCAGAAATCTAACCACCTTAACAGAGACTATTAGTAAGTTAACACTAAAAGACTACAACATAGACTTACCAAAACATTAGAAAAGCGAAATCTATTAAGACAACATAAGACATCAGTATAAGAATGTAAGACAACTGTAGAGAAGCACTTACTGTAGCCACAAGTGAAGACAACGTGGCAGAGATGGTTGTGGTACGAGAGAAAGAGACGACGCGCGACGCGCGCGATAAATACGTGGACGCATCGGAGTTCGAATTGTGGCTGCCGGGAACTGCCGAGCGCCGCGTCGGAGGCTAACCATTAGATTTCACTAAGTTCCTTGTGTTGTTCGGGATCGTAGAGTACAGTATATACATTCGTAGCTCATACAATTGATTCTAATGATGTTCTACGGCAATTACATTTTTTTCCTGATTTTATTTCATTTTATTTGATTTGTTATATCACAAGAAACAATGACTCGCGCGTTCGGTGGCTACAGCGCCGAACGCGCGTCGTTTGTCTCTGTTGTCATTCGTCTTCTACTCCCATTCCTCCCCTCACCATCTCTGCCCCATTGCCCCCTCCCGTTCCCCACTGGTTTCGCTACGTTTGAAAGCCGGCGGGGATTTTTTGAGATAGATGAGGCTTTAAAGGTAAGTAAAGTAATTCTTTTCATCTAGTTTTCGTACTAACTCGGGGAGTCTCGCTCGAGAACGAGCGAGACTCCCCTATTTTCCCCTCGGTCATGACCCTCGCGCCCCCGCCATCCCCTCCGCGTCACCACCACCGTCGCCGCCATCGCATCGCCGCCGCCATCGCATCGCCGCCGCCCCCTCCACAGCCCCGTCAAGCCATCTGCCGCCGCCCGCGGCTCGCACCTCCTCCCCTCCGCGCGCCTGCCCCGACCCGCGCGCGGAACCCGCCACGTCACACGAGCCGCCGAGCTCGTGTGAGGGTGGCAATCGCGTGCCCCGCAAGAACGTCAACCCCGCGTGAGCTGTCTGGCTCGCGCGGGACACGTTCGAGTCTCGTTGCCACGGCAACGAGGCTCGATAGCGCGTTGTTGACCGCCCACGCCAGCGCCGTCAACAACGCCCCACACGCGCGCGCCCCCACGCGCTGCGTCACCGCCGCCTACATCGCGCCACGCCACGCCGCCAACGCGCCGTGCACGCACAGCGACCAGCGACGCCGCCAGCGACGCCCCATGTGCCGCGCCCCACACGCCGCGTCACCGCCGCCAACACGTCACGCGCGCCGCGCGCCGCGTGCCACGCGCCACGTCTCCGCGCCCCCGCGCCGCGTCTCCGCGCCCCACGTCGTGCCCACGCCCCAGCGACGCCCACGTCGTGCCACGCCCCACGCCCCGCGCCCACGTCGCGCCGCGCCAGCGCCGCGCACGTCGCGCCGTGCACGCCCCAGCGACGCCCATGTCGCGCCGCGCCAGCGACACAACGACGCACCACGCGCCGCGCCGCCAACGCGACGTGCGAGCGACACCAACGACGTACCACGCGCCGTGCCGCCAACGACGCCCTACGCGCCGCGCCCACAAGCCGCGTACCGCCGCCAACGCGCCGCGTCACTCCGCGTCACCACCGCCAACGATGCTGCACACGCCGCATCGCTGCGGCTAACGACCCCGCCAACGCACGAAACATGCCATCTGTTTAATTACTTTATTCTGAAAGTGTAGTAGAAATATTTGTAGATACTCCTATGAATATAACAAAATTTGACATACAAAATTGGAGGCCTATCTGATAGCATAGTAGAAATTGCCATTGTAGTGGAAATAGAAGGCTTAGAATAGATAGAAAGTCCAAGGTATATGACTCCTATATAACTTGTATAGTTTATATAACTAATATAGCCTACATAGAGAACCACTATAATTATATAGCTTATATAGTCATTTAACCTAGCTATATAGCACTATATATCTGATATCTGGTGCTATATAGCCTATATAGCCTATATAGTGCTATATTGTAAGATTAGACACATATATAGACCATATACCTTATATACTTCTGAGTGGTAGCTATATAGATTTAGGTTTTCTCTGATGCATTTCCCACGCCATCTTCAAGACGGCGCGGGCACGCGGGAGATGGCGTGGGCGTGCGGGAGATGGCGCAGGCACGCAGGAGACAGCCCCCGGCCTGCATGAGACGGCCCCGGCATGCACAAGACAGCGCCGGCACGGAGAGACGGCCCCGGTGTGCACGAGACAGCGCCGGCATGCACGAGCCGTCGCTGACGTGCACGAGACGGCCCCAGCACGCTGGAGGCAGCACAGGGGCGAGGGAGTCTGCACGGGCATGGGTGGAGGCGGCGCGGGCACAGTGGAGTCCGCGCAGGCGCGAGGGAGTCCATGCGGGTAGCTCGAGGCGGCGTGGGACACGTTGGAGTCCGCGCGGGTGCGAGGGATGCGGTGCGGTGGACCGGAGTCTGTGCGGGCACAGTGGAGGTGGCGCGGGTGCGGTGGAGTCTGCGCGGGTGGAGGGAGGGGATTCAGGTGCGAGGTAGGGGGTTCGGGTGCGCGGGGAGTCCGCGTGGGCACGGTGGAAGCGGCGCAGGCACACTCGAGGCGGCATGGGGCACGCTGGATTCTGTGCGGGGCAAGGGAATCTGCACGGGGCACGGAAGGGGGCGCAGGCACGTTGCAGGCACGTTGCAGGCAGCGCGGGGGGTGGTGGAGGCAGCGCGGGGGCGGTGGAGTCCACACAGGTACGAGGGAGTTCGCGCGGGCATGCTCGAGGCGGCGACGGCACGCTCGAGGAGGCACGCGCAGGAGGCGGCGGCGGTGCATAGAAGGCGGCGGGAGCAGGCTGAAAGGGGCGGGAACGGGCTGGAGGCGGCGACAGCGCGCTAGAGGCGGCTGCGGCGCGCTCGAGACGGTGGGAACGGGCTGGAGGCAGCGGAGGCGTGCTAGAGGCGGCGGGCTCGAGGCAGCAGGCGCGGCGCTCGAGGCAGTGGGCGCGGGGGCGAGGGAGTCGGCGGAGCGCGCTCGAGCAGCGGGCACGGGGCTCGAGGCAGCACGGGGGGCGAGGGAGCCGCAGGGGTGCGCGAAGTCGGCGCGTGGGCGCGGGAGACGGCCTTGGCATCTGCGAGACGTCAACGACGTGTGCGAGGTGGCGCCGGCGTACGAGAGGGCGATGCGAGCTGTATGAGAGGCGATGCAAGTGCGGAGAACATGGGGGAGATGCGGGGGAGACAGTGCAGATGTAGGAGCGGGGCACCACTTTTTTTTTGTTCAGTCGCACGTTCAGGCACGGCCCGGTGCACGCCGTGCTATTTTATTGCCCATATAATGGTCAATAAAAATGCACGGGCCGCACGGCCTCCGTGTGCTTGACTTGCGCGCGACTTGACTTTGCCCGCCACGCTCTGCCACGTCGTCTTTTCTTCCACCCATTCCAACCATTCCTCATGCGGAATTTTTGTATGTATGTCTCTCTTTATCTTTTTTGGTTTGTGTTGGCTAGGAATAAAGGTGAGTACCTACAGTTTCTGATCAGCTTTATTGTACTAATCGAGAGAGTATCGCTCAACACCACGAGCGATACTCTCGTTTTGCACTCTGCAGGCCCTCGCGTGCAAGCCCGTCGCCTCGCTCGCTTCCGTGCTGCCTCCCACGCGCCGCCGCCACTGCCACCGTGCTGCCGCTGCCTCCACCATTCCCGCGCCACCTCCAGCGCACCCGCCGCGCGACTCCTTGCCCCCCGCGCCGCCTCCACCGTGCCCGCGTGGACTCCCTCGCTTCCGCGTGGCCTCCAGCGCCCCGCGCCGGACTCCAGTGCCCCCACGCCCCCTCCCGCACCCCCTGCGCCGGCTGTAGCGGCCCTGCACCGACTTCCATGCCCCCGTGCTGACTCGAGCGTGCGCGCACCCACCTCGCCCTCCCACGCGCCCCGCACCGACTCGAGCGCGCCCCGCGTTGACTGCCAGCACGCCCCGCCGCCGACTGCAGCACGTCCTGTGCTGACTGCAGCATGCCCGCGCGGACTCCCTCGTGCCCGCGCCACTTCCTCATGCCCGTGCCGCCTCCACCATTGCCTGCGCCCATTTCCACCTCCACCGCACCCAGTGCCACCCGCGCCCCTCCCGCACCCCCTGCACCGGCTGCAGCGGCCCCGCGCCGACTTCCACCCCCGTGCTGACTTGAGCATGCGCGCGCACCTGCGCCGCCCTCCCACGCACCCCACGCTGACATCGAGCGTGCCTGCGCTGCCTCGAGCGCCACCACACGCGACTCAAGTGCGCCCCGCACAGACTCCCTTGCACCCGTGCCGCCTCCACCGCACCCGCGCCACCTTCCTCGCGCCCCGCGCCGCCACCCGCGCGCTCGTGCCGCCTCCCGCACGCTGCTGCCCACCCTCGCGGCCTCCAGCTCGCCCCCGCGGCCTCTCGCGCTCTCCCGCAGCCTCCAGCTCGCCCCCGCGGCCTCTCGCGCGCTGCTCCCGCCTCCCGCACGCCGCCGTCTGCCCTCACGGCCCCCAGCACACCCGTGCCACCCTCCGTGCGCCCGCGCCGCCTCCCGCGGCCTCTCACGTGCTGCCACTGTCTCCCGCGGCCTCTCACATGCACGGGCAGCCTCTTGCACGCCCCCGCGGCCTCTCATGCGCCCTCGCAGCCTCTCGTGCGCCCGCATGCCCTCGCAGCCTCTCGTGCGCCCGCATGCCCTCGCAGCCTCCCGCACCTTCTCGCCGCCTCCCGCGCGCCCGCGGCCTCCGACGTGCCCGTTGCGCTTCCCGCGGCCTCCAGTCGTTCCTCGCCGGGCCAGTGCGTGCCCGTGGCCTCCCGCACGCCTCCGTGGGAACTGTTTTGTTGCAGCAAAACAGTTCCCACGGGGCATTGGGTGCAGTAGGTGCAGAATAATATGAATTGGTAGATGTAGCACTAGTCTACAATATGTGATCAATGAGAAATATAATGTTTTCAGTGGTATACTTTTGGACCTCTGATATCAAAAATAATAATGGATGATAACAAACCATACCTGACTATAAGTGGAATGAAGCTACTAAAGGGTATAAACACTATTGTAGGTGCACTATAGGTACTGTAGCTTTATGCAGCTAATGTACTGCAATATAGCTATAATAGCTATGTGTAGCTACAGTAGATATTGGGATGTATAGGTTGCTACAGATTGCTACAGATAACTACCTGTAGCTGTAATAGGGACCCACCAATCTACATGATCTACAGAAAGTATACAATCTATTACAGTTACTGTAGTTGATATTGTCTACTGTAGGCTAGTGTAGTCCTGTCACCTTTTCCAGATGTGGAGGGATGACTTCATCTTGTCGAGTTGAGGATTTATTCTGAATGCGAACAGCATGCCAGACTTCTACACAGTCAAAAGGAAGACGCGCTGATGTGGTTCCATAACGTCGACCACCAATAATTTGGACTGGACGCTGCATATTCTGACAGCGCCGCATGTAATCGTGTAAGGCAGGTTCTAGATCTGGCAGACAGAATAGCGCAGCTGCTTCCTGAATCGTCATATGAGCATGCTTCGGCCGATAATTGAGACGAAATGCCGTGCTGGTCGTGGCAAAGATCCGACCCAAGCCATGCCCTTGAGACGCTAGAGCGAAGAAGTTGGGAAACGATTGGCACGTGTTGTTCAGGTCGGCAAATAAGCCCGTCATGTCTTCATCCTCGTTTTCGGCATCAGAATCATTCCCTTCCTCGATCGTGTCGTCCGTATCATCGTCGCCACCAGCATTGTCGGCGGTAAGTGTTACTGAAGAGCGAATAGATGTAGTGACATGGAAAAGGTGGCATTTCTCTGCACGATCCAGTGCACGGCAAATCTGTGGGTCAAAATTGTGACAGTTGCTGCTACGGAAAGGCTCCTTCACGAACGTTATGTGGCTGCGCTCGGTTCCGTCAGCATTCCACTGCATCGGCGCCCCCATCTGCTTGATGCTCGGTGCTACGCTCTGCATGAGCTCAAGCTTGGGTATCTGCCAATGATTGAGGGCCCCCTTCTTGCCGCGACGAGCTCCCAGATCCAGAACAACTTGCTTCTTGTCGTGAAATTCTGCTAGACATTCAGAAAGACGATTGACCATATGGTCATCTATAAGAGGTGATTGCGCAAGGTACCGAAACTCCATAAGAGCACGGATGCAGGAAACAAATGCAGGAGGAGCAGCACCCGGCAATAACGCCAATAAGATAGCGCTGAATATCACGATGTTCACGCCCGGAGATCTGTTTCAGGGACGAAACTCCCTCTGAAAAGTGACGAAATCCGATACGCGGCTGCAGGGTAGAGTAACGAAAGTCTAGCTCGGCTGCGCCTAGAATATGTCGACACCAGTTGATGTCATGGTCCCAGCACTGCTTGTGCCATTGATGCAGTGGCTCTGGCGTTGGAGTAGCCCAGAGGTCACGACACAAGACCTGGGATCGTGGTAGGATGGATGATGTGCTACTACATGCTGGAAGCTAACTACTCGAGTGATGACTAAGCAGCCTGGAAACTCCCGCAGATCACGTGCTCTATGGCAGTAGGGACCCCCTTGGTCCCTACTCCATCATCCCCCCCTCAAACATAGGCGACGCCCTCGTCGCCCTCAGAAAAGACCTCAACCTGAAGACTCACGAACCCAACCAAGACTCTGCAAAACCCTACTCAACTCAACCAAACATGGATCACCATCCCAACTCAAAGGCGGAGGTGGCACAGGATTACCAGATGGCAGACTCAAAACCTGCAAGATGGATGGTCGACCTGCGCGAAGGCCAGCCGGATGATGGCGGGTAATCACCGGAGCTGATGGAAAGGCAGAACGTGGTGGTCGGAAATCGGAACGATGAAAACGGCGAGCACGACGCTGCAATGAACCAAATGGTGACCTCGAGGATGAGCGCAATACTGAGAAGTCACGTGGAGCTGGTAGTGGAGGTGCAGAATGGATGGGGAGGGAGTCAGCTTCGTCGGCCCACGAAAAGGATGTGCGCGAGGTTGTGAGCACAGCCTCGGTTTGTGCAGCAAAGTTGACACGGGTAGTGTCGGGTGCCTCATCCGTCTGGACATCAGCATCGACGTGTGGTGTGCTCACCACGTTAGCACTGTCGAGAAACCCGTCATGGTATCCCTCCGCCCTTCCATGCACTCTCCCTTGCTCAAAACCCTCCTTCCACCCCTCTTCTAGCCCTTTCTCGTGCTCTGCCAACCCGTGCTTGTTCATAACGACTCGGGACTCCCGGCGCTCGAGTCTGCGTGCGTTCTCGATGATGCCGGCAAGGAGCTTCTCGTCGATCTCCTCGCGCGACTTCGCCGGGCTCGTGCGCGCTTTCGTCCCGGTCTTCTGTCCCACGGCGAGGCCCTCCCGGAATCCTACATTCCGGCCCTCCTTCAACCCTGCCGCATGGCCGGCGCGCAACGCGGATGCCACAAGCTCCTCGACGTGCGCATAATCGAGCAACGCGGGGTCGACCTTCTTGAGGAACAACGCGGCGGCCTCCCGGGGCTCACCCGGTTCGACTCCGGGCGTCGGCGATATAGCGCCGTTGTGCGCAGGTGCTGGTACATCGTGCGGGGTCGTCGGCGATGCGGGGGAGGCGGTGTGGGGTGTTGCGCACGCGTTCGCACTGCTCGCATCGTGCATGTCGTGCGTATCGTCTCCGCGCGGCGCACGGCGGTCGTCGGGCTCGTTCGTCGCGGCGTGGCGACGTGCGAAACGGGTCGGTGATGCGGGCATGCCGTGCGGGTCGTGCGTGGTCGTGCGGAGCGCGGGAGACTCGGTGGCCGGTGCGGGGCGTGTGGTTCGCTCGCATTCACGCGCTGATGGCATTGTGGGGTCGTCGTGGGGTGTGGGCGTGCCGTGCACTGTCGCCGCACGGGTGCGCGACACAGTACGGGCGGGGGTGCGTACCTCTGGTAGCTCTCCACCGTGCGCGACCCGCGCGGTGTCCACCTTGTCCTTGCGTGGCTCGGGGCCCTCCTCCGACTCTCTCTCCGCGGGGCTGGGGCGTATGGTATGGTCGGGCGGCGTACGCGAGTCGTGCTGGATCGTCGTGGTCGAGTGGGACGCCAGAGCGGTTGCGCGGGATCTTGTACGCACGTACGCGCTGCTCTTGTCGTTCGTGGTGCCTGCGGGCTCGTTCGCGGCGGCGTTCGTGCGTGTAGGGGCGTGGGACTGCGCGGGTACGCCGTGGGTGGTCGCGATCGGCGTGTGGGATGTGGGGAAGGTGGTGGGAGGTACGGGCAGCGCGGTCGGGCAGCGGACCTCACGCGAGTCGCGTTTGGCCGCTACGGCTGGTTGCTGTGGCTCGCGCGTGGTCGCGAATGGCGGCGCGGGGTTTCTGGGTGATGTGGGCGCGGTATGCGAGCTCACGGATGCAGTATGCGATGCGAGTGGGGTTGCGGTCTGCGCGTGGACGTCGCGGGGCTGCTGCGTAGGCGCTGGCGCTGGCTCCTTCGAATCGATTGCGGCGACGGCGGCGGCATCGTGGGCTGTGACGGGAGCGACGAGCGATGGCGTGGGGCTCGCAGTGCTTGCTGCTATCGAGGCTGCTGCTGCTGCTCTCCAGGCAGCTTTGGCTGCGCGTTTGTTCTTGCCCATATCGGGAAATTCCGTATTTGGACACTCGTACTCGACGGTCGGTGACGCAAAACACGGTGTTGGGGCACGGAAATGAGACGGGGCCTCTGGAAGACGCTAGCGACAACGACGAGAGAGGTGGGGATGCAACAGACACGCTAGAGACGCAAAAGAGGGTGCAACACGCGGGCTCGAAGACGAAACACGAGGCACGAAGACACGAAGACACGAAGACACGAAAAATGGCACGAAAAGACCGGAGAATCCTCGGCACTACGCAACGCGACGCAAATGGGCCGAAAACCACTCTCGTCACCAAGATGGAGTAGCCCAGAGGTCACGACGCAAGACCTGGGATCGTGGTAGGATGGATGATGTGCTACTACATGCTGGAAGCTAACTACTCGAGTGATGACTAAGCAGCCTGGAAACTCCCGCAGATCACGTGCTCTATGGCAGTAGGGACCCCCTTGGTCCCTACTCCAGCGTCAAGAATAGTGAGGGTTCAGAGAGGGCCCAGTCCAGCCAAAACAGCTCGGCGACTCCATTGAGGCGATATTCGTTCTTCTTCGCCACCCGAGAGTAAGCCGGAACATCCCAATAGTCGGGTGCTTCCCACGCAACTGCCTGTAGTACAGCGAGAATACGAGAGCGCGTGCAAGTTGGATGCTGAAATGGGTCACCGAACTGTTTGTACATCGCCATGGTCACCGGCAAACTTTTCCCACCAGCTCCAACATACAACTGCACTTCTGGATTGTCCAAGATGGCGGCAACAAGAGGAGTGAAGCAGAAACGTGAATATCCTCGTGGGTCTGTCATCATTCGCCCGACAGATGCAGCAACCTTGGGGGCGACAAACGATACTGATGCACTGGTGAAGGATACGTGCCTCAAGAACGCGCGCGGTAACTTTTCGGGCAGAGAAACTGGGGACACGGAAGCAGGGCAAGTAGGAGCATCGCCCGATGTGATGCCTTTGTATGAAAATCCATATGCAAATTTGCCAGCGAGATTAGGAGAGGGTGAGCGAGGCGATTGCCAGAGCCGTTGGTTAGGGTGGTCTTGTCAGACGCCAAGATAACTCCGGCAAGTGTGGCGCCTTCGGGTATCGTGTCCTAGTTGCACCGCATTCAGTATGATGAGTTCAGAGAAAATAAAACTGTTACCTGTTGTGCCCAGGCTGCATCGCCGCTCATCCACTCGCCGTAAACTCGAACAAGGTGCTCCGCAGTCTTGTAAACCCGGCGCGCATCGAAGTCGATGTGATCGGCGAATAAAGGATTGCCAAAGAGGTGCTCGAGGCACTCGAGTCTGTCTCGATAGTACAAGCGCATAGGTTTCTTCGTCGGATAGCCCGCGATATTCACAGTCACATAATGCCATTGTGGGCCCGATGGCAGAATCTCAATCCGCCCTCGCAGCTGCTTGGAATTTTGAAAGGATAGCGGCAAGTCCTTCATCTAGAGCTCAGTTAGCGCGATGACAATATCACAAGAAAGGAAGGTACATACGTAGTCGAGGGATAAAAGCTCGTCAATCTCCTGATTAGAAAGACTGCACCTCTGAAGAAATGCAGCTAGCTCCCACTCTTGCTTCGATGCAAACGGGTAGAAGAGATTGGTAGAGCGCTCTTGAGAGAACCGGTCTGAATCGAATGCGTCCATCAGGGTTTTCCCACGGCCATAGGTAGCTGACGCCTTGGGATGTGAGACGTGTGGTGATAAATCAGTTCGGTGAGGATGGAAAGGTGGACTATCAACAATGGGTACATGGTGGGGACCAAGAAGAGTTGGAGGGAGCGACAATTGATCGTCACCATCGGTGATGTCAACCCATGGATCATCGCCACTAGCGGGGCCCAGATCTATGCTACCATGGTCAATGGGGATTTGAGATGATGTGCTGGCAACAGGAGATCGGGGGATGGGTGGTCTGGCAGCGACCCGCTTGATGAGGCTTGAAGACCAGTCAACGCAAGATGAGAACCGGTTGTTCAAGTGCATAAGAACCTGTTTCTGTGTGTTAAATCTGCTTCCACAATTAGGACAAGATAGGAGCGGGCGGTAGGAGCGTCCCCTGAGGTGGAGAGAAGAGCGAATTTTTCGTCGCCCAGACATAGTAGCTGAACTGGTGCGCGACGATGCAGCTGAGAGTTGGTGAGACGTTCGCAGTGAGACGCATGTCCACTCAGCATGGGAATCCTGACAAATCACAAGCGCATTCATGTTCGACATTCAACGTTCAACGTTCAACGTCAACACCCAACATCCAACCACACTCACACTAGTACTCCTCCCCTTCTTGATTCCAACGATGCTTACGCAGAGTCAACCCTCCACGCCGCGCTGCTCTCGCTCGTCTTTTTCAAAGGGTGGACACAAGATCGTTCTACCACCTGGCGCAGCGCGACACGTTTGCCAGCGTCTAGCAGCCTCAGGAACTACTGCCGGAGGCTTCAGTTCTACTGTGAGCACTTCCCATTAGATTTCTTTTTCCTTTTGCTGATAAGGACATCTACATCTGAAAAATTTGTATGTCCTATATAGCTCTATACATCCTACATAAATTTCCTAGAGCCATAGCAAGGTCAATTGCTACGGAGTCCACATAGATAAGGGGGTTGCTATATAGTACTATGTAGTTTGGGTGGGGTACTATATAGTGCTATGAGAGCTATGAGAGTCATTAGAGCTGTCTATGAAGCTATGATAGAACATTTAGCTATACAACTTGAACCTATAAAGACTATGTCATTGATATAAACTCCAGTCAGAAAGCATACCTATAATACTTCATAACAGCTATCAAGATAGACTTCTAATATATAGCAGTAAAACACTCAGATAAACACTTATAAGTTTTATTTTATCATTACTATTAGTCACAAAAGACCACACAACATTTAAAACAAAATGCATATTTTATTGACTCAGATAATATACACAACTATATCAACACTATATAAGAAACCACAAAAAAGACCTACCTTGAGAAAGGATAACATTAGTGCATACAACTTTATTTAAATTAAAAAAAAACTTACAAAATTTACAAAAAGCGAAATCTAATATATAACAAAGGTCGAGTTAACAAGCATGAAAGGCAGTTATGAATATGAACTTACCTAGAGCATGAGAAAGCGAAAATATCGTAGCCTATGCTAAGGCTAGACAGAAGATATTAGCATAAGACAGAAACAAAATAACAAAGATGCTTACTGTCACGACTCGGTCGAAGACAGCAGGAGTGCCACCCAAGTCACCAACCAAACACAAGAGAGATAGAGGCGAGAGTGAGGATCAATGGCAGCAGCGCAGTGCCCTGAATAACAGGTACAGTACGGTACAGACGAGATGGACAGTCTAGAGAAACAGGTGAGCTACAGCGAGCCTATAAGTACTGGGAGAACAATGAGGAAAGGACAATGGGCACAGGGATGGGTCAGACAATGGGAATGAGAACAATAGCGGCCGAAAGGGAATAGGGTAAGGGCATGGATAAGGGACAAGCCGGGTCATGTGATGAGACGCGCAGGTGATGAGACAATGGGAGCATGTGACCGATGCGACGCGCGTATGGAAGTGAGAAGAGTGGAGAGAAATGGAGCGATTCGTGACATCACCCCCTCTCTAAGACGCACTTTCTCCTGGAGTGCGTGATGGGCATGGACAGAGTCGAGGTAGAGGAGCCCGCGAAGGTTCGGGGGCTTGGGTGCCTTGGGATGTCGAGTGTAGAATGCCGTGAGTGCACCTTGAGCATTGGACAACGATGTACGTGAGAGCCACTGATTTTCCGAATCAGGGTATCCCAGCCACTTGACAAGGTATTCAATGCCGCGTTTGTTCCGGGTGAGGCGAGCATCGAGGATTGACTCAACTTCGTACTCCTCTTCGCCCTCCACTAGTTCAGGCGGCGGTGCAGGGAAGTTGGGGCCATGAGCTTCTGTCTCCTTGTAGGGCGAGAGTAGGGAGGCATGGAACACTGGATGGATACGCCATGTGGGGGGCAGCTTCAATCGATAGGTGACTGGTCCCAACACGTCAGTGATTTCAAAGGGTCCTAAGCGTTTAGCCGCGAGCTTAGCTTTGGGACGCGTGGTCTTGACATTCTTGCCATCAAGCCAAACCTTGTCACCTTTCTGGAAATGGGTCGTGTCGTGCATGTGGTCCTGGTTGTTGCGCTTCATGATATCGGCAGCTAGCTGCAAGCTGGCTTGGACCTCAGTTCGGATTTCTTCCAGGTGACGGAAGCGATCTTCGACGGCCGGAGTAGAGGATACCGGATTGACAGAAGGAATTGCAGCAGGGATATAACCAAGGACCATTTCGAATGGGGACCGGTTAGTGGCGCTATGGATGCGGTGATTGTGGGAAAACTCAGCAAAAGACAGCCACTGGACCCAGTCATCCTGCCGGTAATTGCAGAATGCGCGAAGGAACTGTTCGAGTTCCTGATTAACTCGTTCAGATTCACCATCGGTCTGAGGATGGTATGCCGTGCTAAGGGCCGACTTGATTCCAAGTTTGTCAAAAACGCCTCGCATGACTTTGCCAGCATATTGAGGACCTCGGTCAGAGATAAGGCGTTCCCAGAGACCATAGTTCCGGTAGATCCTGTCAAGCATAATGTCGACGGTGCCATCACTGGTGATTGTCTCTTTGCAAGGGGTGAATGATACGTGCTTTGAAAAACGGTCAACAATGACATTGATGGAGTCATACCCCTGACATTCAGGGAGCTTGACAATGAAGTCGGACGTGATGTCTTGGAAAGGCCGAGTTGGGACAGCGTTGGGCAGGGTTTCGATGTGAGGGCGATGGTTCTGAACCTTGGTTGCCTGGCAGACAGCACAGCCATCGACGTAGTCACGAACGAAGACAGACATACCGGGCCACCAGTATTCTCGACTAACGAGTTCGTACGTCTTGTAGCGTCCCGGGTGACCGGCCATCGGAGTGTCATGGTGCATTTTGACGATGTCTCGTCGTAAGTCCTTGTCGGCTGGTACATAGACCTTTCCGCGGAAGAGGATGATACCATCTTCATAGTTCCACTCTTGTAAGTTCTTCACCAGGGAGCGGGGCCGTTTGCGCGGATCGTTTCAAGGGCCTGTGCAACTTCGGTGTCCTGGGTTTTGGTGTCGCGGATCCTTCGTCGCAAGCTAGTATCGCCAATGGATTGAACTGTAGCAGGGCGTGTGGCACGGATCTGGAAAAACTTGGGATCGAGTAGGACACGGTCTGAGTTGTCCTCTCACCCCCTCTCTATGGTCAGGTCGCCTCGACATGGCGTCAGGTCGGTGATGAATGCCTGGCTTATGAATGAGGGTGAAGTCAAAGCGAGTGAGGAACAGGGCCCATCGAGCTTGACGACGACTCAGCTTCTGGGCCGACTTGAAGTACTCAAGGTTCTTGTGGTCCGTCCAAATCTCCACTTGATGAGGAGAGCCTTCCAGGTAGTGTCGCCAAGCTTCCAGTGCACGGATGATAGCCAAAAGTTCCTTGTCGTAGATGTCGTAGTTGCGCTCCGGTTCGGTGAGGGCCTTGGAAATGTAGGCAACTGGATGCCATTGATCGTCGTCTCCTTTCTGAGACAGGATCCCTCCCGTTGCATAGTCGGAAGCATCAACTTCGACAAGGTAGGCCTTGGTTGAGTCAGGCATGATGAGGACAGGGGACGAGGTAAACGCAGCTTTGAGATCGTCAAAGGACCGTTGGCAATCCTCTGACCAGATCCAGGGTTGATTCTTCTTTGTCAGGTTAAACATGGGGCGGGCGACTTTGGAGAAGTCACGGATGAATCGACGATAGAAGTTCCCAAAACCGACAAAGGACTGGACATCCTTGACGTTACGAGGCGCTGGCCACTCAGAGATGCCTGCAACCTTAACGGGGTCCATGGCGAGTGTGTTATGAGAGACGATAAGGCCAAGGAACTCAACAGAGGTCTGCTCAAATGAGCACTTTTCCGGCTTGAGGAATAGGTCATTGTCTTGAAGTCTTTGGAGTACTCGACGGACGAGTTCGCGGTGTTCTTCCATGGTTTCGGTGAAAATGAGGATGTCGTCCATGTAGATGACGACTTTGCCGGTGTCGATGAGGTCCTTGAAAAGCTCATTCATCATGGCTTGAAACGTAGCGGGGGAGTTCATAAGGCCGAAAAACATCACCATGGGTTCAAGAGGCCACGATTAGTCTTGAATGCAGCTTTCCATTCATCGCCCTCCTTGATACGGACATTGTTGTAGCCCCAACGGACATCCATCTTGGAGAACACCTTGGCGCCTTTGAGCTTGTCGACCAACTCGGGGATGAGTGGCAAAGGGTACTCGTTCTTGATAGTGCCTTTGTTAAGGGCCCGGTAATCCTGTACGGGGCGTAGTTTTCCATCCTTCTTTTTAATGAAGAAGAAAGGACTCGCCATGGGGGACTTAGAAGGGCGAATGTAACCTTTCTTGACATGGTCATCAAGGAATGTGTCGAGTTCTTGCTGTTCCGAGGGCGACATCGGGTAGACTTTGCAAGACTTTGGTTCAAAGCCATCCTTAAGGTCAATGGCATGATCCCAAGGGCGTCGTTCCGGGAGACGTTGAGAGGTTTCTTCATCAAAGACGGGTTTGAAGTCCCGATACTGAGGCGGGATCATGTCGTTGAAGGATTTCTCCTGTCCCTGGGTTGCTACGCGTTCCGCAAGCTCTTGAGCATTGGTGAAGGAGCGGCGTATGCGGATGGTCTCCTGGTAGGCCTCATCTTCATCGGGCGGAGCAGGAGGTTCTGTGTCCGGAATGATGCCAGCAAGGCGGAGGCCTTCCTCGACCCAAGAGTGGTCAACAAAAGGGTGGTCGTCGTCGTCCTCAGTGAATAGCCGCTTAGGAACAGCAGGTAGACAAATTCGGCGTAGACGGACACCTTGCACCCGACGAGCAGGTACCACATACTTCGGAATGGGTGCCGGGACAAAAGGGACCTGTGGGAATGGACAAGGTGAGGGGCGAGGTGATGTAATGGCTGGGGTCACAGTATTGACTGCGGCAGGTCGGGAGACCGGCTTTCGTCGCTCGGTACGGGAGGATAAATTCTTGACCGGGGGTTTGTGCAACATGCAAGAGGGAGGACAGCGGGTCATGTCGACACGTCGGGTAGTCCAATCAATCTCAGGATTGTGCTCTTGCAGCCAATCTGTCCCCAGGATGATGTCATAGTCACCGATATCGACAAGGTAAAACTCAGCTGTTTCTTCATGGTAGGACTCGGAGTTTTGTGCGTATATGCGCACATTCTGTGTTGCTGAGTGGCGTACCCAGCCCATGATGTTTTCGGAGTTGTCCACGTTGCGGACAGGGAATGGATTTGGAAGTTTTTTCAGGGGGAAGCCGTGTTTCTTGGCAAACCTTGGGTGCATGATGATTCCTTCAGCACCACTGTCAAGGAGAGCCTCCGCGTCGATTTGTTTCTTGATCGGGGTTGTGATAATCTTAACTTGGAGCGTGATGGATGGCGTCTGTCGGTTGGGCGTGATAGCGGACATACGCAGGGACGACGGATACAATTGCTCACAGGGATCGGATAGTACAGAGAATCGATTGGATGGATCAAAGAAATGTTTTTTGCCACCACCAGACGACGTTGCTGGGGGCACCTCAAAAACCCGCTACCATGTCCTTCAACGCCGCTTGTGCCTCCTCTCTCTCTTCCGCACTCAACGCCTGCAGCTGCGCGACAGGTCGGCGATGGACCTGTTGACGGGCGGGACGTCGAGAGTCCCCGATTGGTCTTGTTGAGCTACTCCCGGAGCTGGGCCGGTTTCTAGCGCTCTGACGCTGGGGGTGGAGTTGGCGACACAGTCGCGAGACATGTGCCCTTTCTGGCGGCACCGGAAGCATGCTCCTTCACGGCGAAGACGCTCCCGGTCTTGCTCAGTGAGGCGAGGGAGCCGGGTCTCTGCAGCAGCCACAGTACGAGGTCGGCTAGCAGAAGTGGATTGAGGGGAGCGGTTGCTCACCGGTGGTTTCCCCGTCGAGGGGCGGCTCTTTTGGAACCTCGAGCGTTCTATAAACGCTGCATTCCTGTCACGCGCTCTTTCCTTCCACTCGGGTAACGTCTTGGGCATGGGGAAGGTGCTCATGCAATCGTTGAGCAGTGCCGAGTTGAGGCCCACCTTGAACCACTGAATGAGGGCCTCGTCGTTGTAACCTGTGTGGGGGGCATGGGTCTCGAACTCCGTGATGTAGTCCACCACTGGTCGCGTGCCCATTTTGAGGTTATGAAGGGCGTCGCGGTTCTCAGTGGTGGCGTCGAGAGGAGAGAAGTCGGTGTCGAAGCGGGTGAAAAGGTCGTTGAGGGTCGCGAAGCGGCATACATGACCCGAGTTTTTTAACTTGGTGTCGTCGTCGTCGAGGATTTCTTCGGCACGCTGCACCGCCCAGGCACCAGCAATAGGCCCCTGGCAGAGGTCCAGGAACAGCGAAACCTTTGCTGAGTCGTCCTTGTATTTCGTGCCATTGGCACGGAGGAACAACCGAATACGGAGCTTGAACTCCTTGGACTTCGAACGATCCCCTTCAAATGGGGAGGGCTTCACGCCAATGTCGCCGGTGGACATGTCGATGGGGGGTGCGGGAGCAGGTACTGGGACCGGGTGGATAACCGGTTTGACGTTGATAGGAGGAGCAGTGACGGCGGGTTGAGAGACAGGTGGGACAGGGGCAACGTGAACAGCAGGGGGAGCTGGGGCGGTGGAATTGCCGGTGGGGCCGAAGGGGTCGTGGACGAGGAGGGTACAGCTGGCGATGGGGCCCGAAGAGTAGCCTGTCGAGTTCGTTGATCTTGTTCAATCTGTGTCAAGACTGACTGAGAGAGAGCAAGTTCTGCGTCGGTGAGGAAGATTTTACTGGCCTGCCAAAACCACTGATCACGATTCTCTGTGAGATTCCTTCTCCACCCGACGACCTGTCGATTGGTGTTGGACCGGTATGCGTAGTACTTCTGGGTTGTCGTTGTATGTGATTCCTAGGGGTACTGAGTCTGGTTCAATGTGAGTCGGGGGAGAGTTGACAACAGGTGGAGCCTGGGTGGAAGCGGTGGTGTAGCAGGGTGAGACGGTGGTATTCTTCTTCTGCAACGTCAAAATCACTTGATTCTAGGTACGGGTAGTTGTCGCGCTCGTTGAAGTACCACTGGTTGGGGTGATCGTCCTGATGACCAAAATGGACCTTGGTGATTCCTTCAAGGGTGTAGACAAAGTAGTCGCCAAGAGATTCAAAGATTCCGAGCGGGAATGGCTCGGAGGTCTGGAAAGAGCGGGGGTCCTGGGAAGCAATGGTGGTTGTCTAAAAGAAGTCCGCCGCAACAGGGCGACGGCCGAGGAGTCGAGGAGTCAAAGTGTCGGCGGCGTATGGGGTGCGAAGAAAGGATCTGCCTATTCTCTCGCGGGCCCACACAGGATCAGGGGAAGGTTCCGGGGTGAATAGTCCGTAGGCTTGGAAAGAGAATGGTGTCGAAGGGGAGATGGTGAGCGGAGATCCGTGTCCGGGGCGTCGATGGTGATAGGCAGTGTCTGAGGCACAGGCGACGAACGTCTGGGTGTCGACGTGAAAGACGACTCTAATTCGCACGTATAGAGCAATGGAAACAGCACCTGCGTGTGGCTTCCACGATTTCAATCGATACCAAACTCCGTCGGCTTTCCAACCTGCTTTCTCCACGTAGGGTTGGATACAGAGGTGCGCGTCTGTTTCGATGGTGTTTTCAATGGGGAACGGGAGATGCGGCTGATGATGCGGGTGTCGGGACTGTGTGAAGATGTCGGCGTCGAGGGGCAATTGGATTTGGGAAGATATGATGGGCAGATAGAAAATGGTGAGGCGGGCGTATGGGAGACTGTCCAGGTGTCACGACTCGGTCGAAGACAGCAGGAGTGCCACCCAAGTCACCAACCAAACACAAGAGAGATAGAGGCGAGAGTGAGGATCAATGGCAGCAGCGCAGTGCCCTGAATAACAGGTACAGTACGGTACAGACGAGATGGACAGTCTAGAGAAACAGGTGAGCTACAGCGAGCCTATAAGTACTGGGAGAACAATGAGGAAAGGACAATGGGCACAGGGATGGGTCAGACAATGGGAATGAGAACAATAGCGGCCGAAAGGGGAATAGGGTATAGGGCATGGATAAGGGACAAGCCGGGTCATGTGATGAGACGCGCAGGTGATGAGACAATGGGAGCATGTGACCGATGCGACGCGCGTATGGAAGTGAGAAGAGTGGAGAGAAATGGAGCGATTCGTGACACTTACCTTGAAGATGACGAACAAAGACTAACGAGCAACGAGCAACGAACAGCAAACAACGAACAATGAATGACGAACGACGATGGCAACAAGTCAGACGACGTCGAGAGCAACATGGCAATCGGTGGTGATGGTTGAAGAGAGAGAGACGATGCGCGTCGCGCGTGCCTTAAATAGGATTAACCCGGCGGAGCTACAAATACGTCCGGGCCGGGCACTGCCGAGCGTCGCAACAGAGGCTAGACGACAGACTTCATTATCTTGTCTTCGCTACCTAGTAGTTTACGATTTAGTAGCTAGAATTAGGGCTCATACAATATATTTTTCTCATTGATCTACATATGTTCCTTTTTTTTTTCCAAAATTATATGATTTTATCTGATTTGTTGTGCTTCGTTGATCCTAACTTCGCGCGTTCGGTGGCTAGAGCAGTGAAGTCACGTCGTACGTTATTGCTCTGCTCTCTCCTCAACCACTCGTTACCCGCTCCCTCCCTTCAATCTTATCGCCTTCGTCAGCTTGAAGGTTTGCAGTATCCCGGGGGCTCGGGGCTCGGGGGTATAAGGTAAGTAAACAGTTCCATATTGCATGTAATCTACTGATCTCGAGAGTACCACCCGTCGACGAGTGGTACCCTCGCCTTCTCCGTTACTCTCGACCCCACACGTCACCCTTCCCCTCCGACCCTCCGCTGTCCCATTCGTACACCATCCGCGCCCCTTTTCCTGCGCGACTCGCATACGGACCACCGGCCGACTTCGACACCCTCGCCTGCCCATGCACACGGCCCCCCGGATTGCGCGCGCAGGGCCAACACACCTGCACGGTGTCCGCATACGGCCACGCCTCCGCAGCACCAGCGCACGGCGCTGCACGCTCGCGCCAGCGGGGCGGGGGCTGCAGACATCCCGGGGACATGGGCGCATGGCAACGGGCACGACAGCAGGCACCAGCGAGCACGATTGTGCGCACTGGCTGCCAGCGATCAACGGCCGACGCATGCGCGCACGCCTGCAACATGGGCATGCGAACGATGCCTGCCCACGACCCGGGCAGCCTACCCATGTCAGGTGCAGCCCGCGGACGATACGGGCGGCCCGTGGATGAGGACTCGGACAGCGCGTGGACGAGGACTCGCGCAGCGCGTGGACGACACGGGCAGCCTGGGCCCGACGATGCTCGCGCAGCCCGCCCGCGACTCCGACAGCCCGCGGACGACAGCCGCAGCCCATGGACGCCTCCCGCAGCCCGACGACGACAGCTGCAACCCGTGGACGACGACTCGCGCAGCCTGACGACGACTCGCGCAGCCGACGACGACTCGCGCAGCCCGACGACGACTCGCGCAGCCCGCGGACGCTCGCGCAGCCCGCCCGCGACTCCGACATCCCGCAGATGACAGCTGCAGCCTGTCCCCCGTCCACGACCCCACGCCTCGCGCACGACGCGCCCGCGCGAGCCGCGCTGTTCCATGCCCATGCGCCGCGCCCGCGCGCGTCCCATCGCATCAGCGGCCCGCCATGTGGACGTGTCGGTGCCACCCCCCGCATCCGCTTCCTCTATGCCCGCCGTGCGCCTAGCCCTCCCGCGCCACGCGCGCCCGCACTGCACTGCACTCCACCGGTGTCCGCACGTGTCCCAGCGCGTCAGCATCCCGCCACGCTGACTTCAACGCCTGCGCCGTCGCGCGCCAATGCCTGCGCCGTTCCGCGCAAAGGCCAGCGTGTCGCATCGCATCTGATTCGCGCCGCGCCCTGCCATGCTGACGTGTTGGTCCAATGCTCACATCTGTGCACTCGCACCCATCCACTGCTGCAACAACATGCCTTCATCATGCATAGAGCATGTCTTGTTGCTGCACCCTTTAGTAGTACAAAGTATTTAATAACATGTAAATAAATAGATACAAAACTATATGATTATAAGTCCCTAGGTCCTCAATATACATGTTTTGACTTAATTTTCATGAGCTCTACCCAAGCTCACATAGGTATCATAGTAGCCATAATAAGCAGTAAACTTATGTTAGCTACATAGTACCCATAGCTACCTGTCATGAATATATAACACTATATAGCATGCACCTACAGCTATGGAAGCTATGGTAGTTTACATAGCTCTATATAATAAAGCAGGGTGACTCTATAGAGCTATGAACTCTATTATACACTACCATAGCACATATAGTTCAATGCTGCAGCTATGTAGGAAAACTTTTTTCAGATGTAGGGAGGCGAGTCCGACCCTGCTTTGAAAAGCAAGGAGGATGCAGCCTTGAGCCTCCAATATGCGCGTGCCCAGCGTGATGTCCGGCTTGTCGAACAGACCCTGACCGAGTTGAAACTCAAAGAGTGCCGGCTTGGCTTGTCGCTCTATTCAAACGAGTTGCTGGCTGCAACTCAGCGCTTCCTCGATGCAGAGCTCCACGTCGGGAAGCTTCGAGCGGTCATCCAGCAGAGCGGTCTCGGTGTCAACGTCGGGGTTCCGTCTGACCCCCTTGAGGTATGTGTGAGATTGTGTCTTGTTTTCATTACTAAGTATCCTGTTAGGAAGTGCCAGTTCGTGGTCGTCTCGATAGCGAGTTCAAGATGACGGTTGAACTGCTGGACGACCCGAACGATGACATAGAGGAACAATCGGATGCGGGTCATGACGATGACATCCAGGAGCTCCCCGCGAGGGCAAGCAGCGAGATATAGATAGATATTTTCTTGATACCACCATTTTTTGATATTCTGATAATTGTTGTGTGTCCGATTTTGTATCAGCCAGTTGCTCTATGGCTTCATTTGCTCCAAATTTGCTCGCAGCATGGTGTGAAAACACTTTTGTCTCCCATAGCTATGCTTGAGTTTGCAGAGCGAGCGAGCAAGGGCAATCTGACTTAGCCGTCATAACTAAGCCCTGCCCGAAAAAATCACTCAAGTTCTGATTGTGAAAGAAGTCCTTGAAACTGCTTGCAAGCAGCTCGCCCAAATCGGCCATATACATAACGGGATCAACCTATATTTGGAGGACTCATGGCATGTCGTGCTCTTTAGGGAAGACTCAATCTGCCGACAGACTTGCAAGGGAGTTCAAGGGCGTTCAAGCGGCGTCAAGCACTTGAACGTGCTTGAGGCCCTTGGGCGCTTCCGACTGTTTTACTGATGCTTACTTCGCGTTTGCGCCTTCCAAACCAGCATCGTCCGGAACATGTTTTTATGACTTCAATAGAGGTTTTGAGGGCTGGCAATGCTCGAAATGATGTTCATTTGGCTTAGAATTAGGTAGGCAAAAAGATATTTGGAGGGTATCAGCGGCGAACACGGATTACATAAGCAGAATCCCCCCATTAGCCTGACAAAACCCCTCTCGAAATCGGGTACTGCGGACATTTTCTAAGGTAAAGTGATGCGATATTCGATTGGAGTATGATATGACGGTCTTGTATACCAGATATCTGATGTTGCCCACAAGGTCTGAGCTCTCTACAGCTGAACTTCGAAGGGGTGCTTGAGGTGGCCCCTTGAGCTGATACGGCGGTTGCCATATTTGGACAACCGGGCGCTCGTTGGTGTGCTCGACGTACTACGCTGGGCGATTCCTCGAAAAGACAGACCTGCCGTCGAGTTTCAATGCCTATGAAGATTTTAATCCATGACAATATTACCTATCTAAATGCCTGAGCAGGTTTGAGCATGATTGTAAGAAAAACAACAACTCTATAATTACTTTTTCGAGAGTAACCGGTGCTGACACCAATCAAAAGTGAAGTTACAGTTACACTGACACTTCCAGAGATCAAAAATGAGCATAGTCCATAGTAATCTTAGAAGAGGTCAAACAAGATGAATTAATTAAAGCTCTGCACATATCCTCGGAGAACGCTACATTTTCTCGCCCGCACAGCACATGACTGCTGTCCAATGAGCCTTTCAGACCTTGAGATGCAGCCCGATAACATGGCCTGAGACTCGGAAGAGCAAGCAAGTTGTAGCGCTGGGCAGCTGGCAAGGGTACACGACGAGCAATTTTTCTCCAAAGTTGAAGAGGATTCGGACGCTTCGATGATGAATGTCATGACGTCATGCCCGAGTCGCAGGTGACAGCGATGCATCAATAAAGACAAACAACTGCATAGTGCGACGCGTTCAGTGTCAAGCAGGGTCAAGCTCCCTCATCTCTCTTTCCTCCCCCCACCATCTCCCCATCTCCCGTGGCCGCTCGCTAGATGTGTCTCCTCTCTCCCTGCCTTCATATCTTGCTCTAGTGCATCTTCTCTGCAAAAATATGACTAACAGCCACGTATGTATCTGCATTGCAGCGACAGCTCAAGCGCACAACTGCACGCGTGAGTAGACGTGCTCCTGCTCAGTAACCAACACTGATTACTGACTCCGATCTCATATGCACTGTGTGGCATGAGGTATGTATATCTCTTGCTCTCAGCTATAATATATGCGCCGCTGTGCTGGTTGGTCTGCGCTCTTCAGCCTGAGCTATCGAATAGCGCTCGAAGTGTGCGCATGGTGTTAAGCCCATGCCTTTTGATATTTTCTTGTTCGCAAGCCATATTATCGCAGCGAAGGAGGTACAGACGGGCTCTTCTGGCAAGGATCTCATTGTTACTGCCTCGGGTGTCGACGACGCAACACCATATGACGTGATGGGGTATGTATGCAAGGCAGTATTTTCACGGTGCGCTCCCAGCTCAGTGAGCCAATCCACAAGATCATGACGTTCGCCGTGAAGCTCTGGTGTTCAAGCTCCCACGCGAGATGCATGCGGAGGTCATCAAGCAGCTCAGCGCCGACTTCCCGAAGCCGTGGTTTGGATGGAAGGACGGGCGCGTCGTCAAGGACATCGACGGCATGACGTGGGAACAGACGGTGCCGCGCCTCCTGCACCCTATGCATGTCACGCACGAGGAGCACTGGTTCGACTTGTCGCTATGCAATATGACAAGCGACTGGATCCAGCATGTCAAGGAATCGTGAATTGCGGTAGGCCAACGGCTTTGATTCTGCAGTTGTACTCATCGCTTGACAAGCATGATGCGTTCGTCCAGGAGTGTCAAGCACACGTCTGCAGCAAGAAGTGCCAGTGAGTTTCCATCCGCCATGTTCTTTTTGTCATGCGCTGACTGACTTAATGTACTAATCCATGCTCCCCGCGTTCTCGAGACATACTTCACATTCGACGATCGCCGTTCATCCGCCTATGCCAGCGTGTTGACTTCTGCATGCATCCGAATAGCAGCGGTGAGTGCGGTGAGGTTGACTTCTTTGTGTGCGCTCTGAGAAGGACCAGCATAGCGCTCGAGTAGATACTTTGACCTAGAGTGTACTTTGAACACAGAACAATATACTCGTTTATTACAAAATAGCTCGAATACATCATATAGTGGATTGGAAGAAGAAAAATATAACAGAGATCTCGAGAACAATCTGACATCACCTTGCCTTGCCTTGCCAGGTTCGACATTCTGGCTAGATCAGGGATGTATGCCGTTATCTGGGAATCTACGGTCAATTTGACGGCACATTACCTACTCGGGAAGCGCCGGCTGCGCCGGCTGAAACCTTGCATGGATATAGTTGAGAGGCTTGCTCATAAGTAGCTTTTTGCCTGTCTGATGCTGAGCAAGATAGAAAATAGTTCGAACATCCCAGGCCCTCAAAGCACTCAATGGTGAGTTTAATAGGGTTCTGGACCACTGTCTTTTTAAAAAAAAAATATTTAAAAAAAAGGTGACAATATTTGGTGTTCCTGCTTGCTACGAAGGTGGCATGGTTGCAGCAGATTGGTGGAGACATAACTTAAATTAATATGAACTAGGTGGTGTGCGCAATTGATAACAATGTCTATGAGTGTCTCTGTAGTTGAGATACACGAGTATTTATTTACAACTTACAGGTAGAGTGTTCGTCGAACGTTGAACTGCCCAACACGATCCTGACGCGGCTCGTGATGTGTCATTGTGACTTGTCACGTCACTTGTAACTCACATCACGATTCAGGCTCCTACCCATCCATCCGGGGAGGCAGGCGGGCGGTCTTCGAGTGCGGTGGAAATTGTGTGATGTGCTAGAGTAATGAAAACATTTCAGAAAACATATCAGCCACAATGCTTCATCTGAGAAAAAGGATTTTTATATAGCAGCAAGTGCTGTTATGGGCCCTATTAGCAAGCTATGAGAGCTATGAAGATGAACTATTCAGCTATGTGGAGCTATGAGGCCTATAATAGCCTACATAGCATGAAAGGTTAAATACATAGGGTGCCATAGCCTCTATAGCTAGGGGTATCATATACATAGAACTATGGTACTCACCAAGGGAAACTACAGCTACTATAGTCCTTATGATAAGTCACCTAGGTAGTCAAGCCATTTAAGTCAAAATTTCATTATATTCAAGGCTGGACTACAAGAAACAGGATAACTACAAAATATAACACCATCTGACTACTGAACAAAGGTCCTAGAAGACCTCACACCCTTGCAGCCCTTGCACATCACGATCTGCTTGTGCACACAGGCTGCAGCAGGGTGCATGGATCCTGCATGGCCACACACGAGCTTGCACCGCGGTGCACAGTGTGAGGCGGTTGTATGATGCCGTGGCGCCGCGCACGACATGACACAGTCGTGCGCAGCCGTGCATCCGCAAGGCAAGGCGGGGCGCGCGGGTCGTGCGTGGCCGTACGGCGGCTGAAGCGGAGGTGTGGGACCCGTGCGTGAGCTGGCACGGTCAGGTGTGGCTCCACACGAGCTGATATGGCCGTAAGTGCATGAGCGGTGCGGGGACGGCCGGTGTGCGGGGCGACGCAGCCGTGTGCGGGGCGGGGCGGGGTGTGCGAGGGCGGCATTGTCCTCGATCGTGCGTGGCGGGCGCCCGAGCGAGACGGCGCATGCGCGGGCGCGGCCGTACGTGCGCGCGGTGGACTGCGGCTGTGCCTGCAGTCGCCGGAGTGGGTAGCCCCGGGCGCGTGACGGCGGGTCTTCCGCGTGCGTGGGGAGGCGCACACTGTCCGGGTCGTGCGAGAGCGAGGCAGGCACGCGCTGGGGCAGGCACGACGCGGGAGACACACGCACGAGGCGCGGCGGGCATGCGCACCAGCGCGGCGGGCGTGTGCGACACGATGTGCCGGGCCTGTGCGCGAGGCGCAGGAGGCCGGGACGGGGCGCGGAGGCCGTGCGCGACCCAGGAGACCCACGCGCGATGCAGCAGGCCTGCACGCCAAAGACGCGAGGCGCCACGCGGGAGGGCGGCCCCGAGCACAAGGTGGGGCCGCCTGCGAGGCGTCGGGCTGCGGCACGCCCGCGCACGGCCACGCACGACGTGCGCGCATGCGTGCGCGTCCCATGTGTGCTGCGCCGGCGTTCCCACCTCCGGTCGGGCGCACATCGCTCGCGCGGGGCATCCACGCACGGCTGTGGGCATTCGCTGGCCTTGTGTGCGCTGGCGGGACCGCGCGCGAGATGGGGAGGCCGCGGGACGTCGAGGGGCGGTGACGTGGCCCGCGCGTACGCCGTTGACGGCGCGCAGACGGTGCGAGACGGCGGGCGCGCGTAGTCCGTGGCCGGGTACGCGAAATGGGGAGCGGGGCATGGGAACGGGAGGGGTGAGGTGTCGAGGAGGGTGTGGAGGTACCGAGAGAACGAGTGTCGCTCGAAAACGAGCGACACCCTTGATTAGTACGAAAAAAATGACGAGAAGACTGTTTTTTACTCACCTAGATCCCCCTCTCCTACTACTAATACACCCCGGCCGTCTTGAAAGCCGAAAGAGAAGGGAAAGGGCGAGGGACGGAGGAAACGGGGAGGACAAGGAGGGAATGAGGGAAAGTGGGGTGAGAATGAGCAAGTCCGGACGCGTTAACTCGGGGCTTCAGCCACCGAAAGCTCAAAGAGACGTAACAAATCAAATAAAACAGCAGAAAATACAAGAAAAAAACAGCACGTACAGATGATGTATATACACTGACCAAATGAGACAGTTCTGTAATAATTGTACAGTATGTCACCGAGCAGCAGGGTTAAGATAACAGAATCTAATGCCTAGTCTCTGACGCGGCGCTCGGCAACTCCCGGCAGCCGCGAATCTCGGCTTTGCCCGGGATTCGTATATAAGGCTCGCGCGACGCACCTTGCCTCTTGCTCTTTAACCCCCACCATCTCTTGCCACGTCGATGCATTTGTCGTCGTCGTTTGCTCGCTCGTTGTCGTCGTTTGCTCGCTCGTTGTCGTCGTTTGCTCGCTCGTCATCGTCGTTCACTTGCTCGTCATCGTCGTTTACTCGCTTGTTGTCGTTGTTCGCTCGCTCGTGTCGTTGTCTGTTCGCTCGCTGTCATCGTGACTTGCTCACTCGTTGTTGATATTTCTATTATTTCTGGTGAGCCTTTTTTTTCTTAGTTATCTTTATAACTACTGATGTCTTGATAGCTGTTACAATACTATTGTAGTCCTGAGTCAGCTTTTCTATATCTCACACTGATGTCTTCAAACTGGCTTATAGGTTTTCGCTTTTTTGTTAGTTTGGTAAGGTTTCATGTGCTGTCTTTGTTATTGTTTCATACTAATATCTTTTTATATATTTATATATTTTTTTAACTAGTCATTGTAAGCTTGTGATTTTTTGTAGTTATGTTGTAGTCATTATAGCTTTAGTAATTGCATGCAATAAATTATTATAATTGTGATTTTTGATGTTGTAACTAAGATTTAAGTTTATTGAGCTTACAATATCTTTTTAATTATATGTTGCACCAGCATACTTGATGAAGATAACATAGGATAGATAGGAGTTCTACTAGCTAGATATCATATACTAATGGAGATATTGTATATAGTTGACATAGCTTTCATAGCTATCTTATACTATAATAGCTATGACAACTATGATATCTTGTACCCTATGCTATGGTAGCTATGATAGCCATGATAGCTACTGCCCTGTACTATGATAGCTATGTAGTCCTATGTAGATGGCCTTGCTGCTATAGGGGGGCTATGAAGAAAAGGGGACTCCTATGGCCCTATCAAAGCTATGTAGGTTATATAGTACTACATATCACTGGCAGTTTTCTCAGATGTTCAAACTCCGAACTCTTCAACCCGCTGCCTCCCCAGGACGGCTGGCACAAAACATATACAAACAAATGCCACAGCCCCCGGTCGGAGGGGACGACAACCCAATTTGGTCAAAGCGTCCGCCGGGACACCCGGCATTTTTTCGTCAGTGTGACAGGACGCGTCGAGGAAACGCGTCGCGCGTCATCGCGTGCGGCACGTCCTGAGCTTTCCATTCCCTTGCTTTCGGCACCGCGATGTCTATCCCCCGCCGTCAGCTTGATTCTACATTGGCATTTCTTGCATCGGAAAATATCACGCTCTCTAGTCTCTTATTGTCGCTTTTACATGACCGAGCATACACGACAAGTGCCGCTCTCGGTGACCTTGCTGCAAATATCACTCGGCTCTTAGCAGCATTCCTTCGTCATAGTTGCTTGACCAATTCAGTCATGAACTGGGCCCTGCATGTTTCCACGCAGAGATATCGGGAATGTATCAGATACTTAGTCGACAAAGATAACGGTTGGCATTTCAGTGCGCTTCGTGCAAAAGCCCAACAGCTCCGTAATTTCTGCATCGAGCACATGGCCAACGACATGGAGCGTATAGCACCTGAACTATGGAGTTTAGTTGAAGTACTTCTAACTGCAAATGGAACTGCAGGACTGGAGGAGGATGTCATTGATGAGGAGCTAGCGAACTCGGAGGATGAGTACTGGGAAGCACTCCGCGTCGAAGGGTTCGAGGAGAAGTCGGCGACTCAGCAGAAAAGGAAGAGGAAAGAGAGCAGATGCATAATCTGTAACGTAAGTCTGTACTGCATATCACAAGGGTAACAGAAACTCACCGAGGTTCATAGAAACAAGTCGTTGTTCTCAGTATCCTAATGCAGAACACGAACCAGCAGTGTAACACCCTACAAGCAGCTTTCGGCATTTTTCTGCACTCGTGTAGTACTCCAGAGAAAGTCATCAAGTCCACTGCATGCATGGGCCTTTCGATCTCACTATCATCCATCCATAATGCGGTGAAATCCCTGTCGGACGAGAGTCGGGAAACCCTACGGGACCTTGGCCAGACTCTGCTTGTTGCTTATGCCTATGACAATTTTGATGTGGATCTGAAACCTCTGGTTCCTGCAGTAGAGAAATCCACAGACACGTTACTTCACCTGACATCAGGAATTGTCATGCAGCTTGAGCACACCAGAATCAAAGATCTTCGCTGTTCGGATGCACTCTGGGTGGTGTCGCGATTCAATCGTCACGCAGCAAGGCGACGCAAGATAACGCTCTATGATATCATTTCCCTTCACCCGGAGCCCGATACCATCATGTCCGAAACATTGGAGCTCAGTCGCCGTGGCCGGTTTAATGCATGGAAATTCGAGCACGACCTCTTTTGCTATGGCCCAACGTACTTCCGTGACTTTGTGGCGACACAGAAGGAGCCCGAGACGGTTGATCAGATACCGTTGACAAACCTCAAGCATGTACCTGCGTGCGCAATGGACATCAATGAAGCAACAGTCTCTGGAAATATAGACGCGATAACAAACTTACTAGCGCAGGGTGGCATATGCGGCGACTTGGATGATGGAAACAGCGCAGACTCGACAACCGACTCGACAATTGGCACCTCCGGAGACCTCGAGGACATTGGGAACCACGTTATCTTAATTCACGGGGACTTGAGCACCTATGAACGAGTGCGCTCCGTTCAGGATCGGCGTTCTCTGGAAGCAACCCCGTGGCGGCGTTTCCAATTTGTTGTATTCGTTATGGGTATGTTCCATCTGAAAATGGCGTGCGCGGATGCGATCTGGCGGATCTTCATTCATAGACGGGAAAGCCGGCTAGACAAGAGTTCCTTGTTTGCATTTGCAGGTGTTATGCGGCCTCATGAGACAGGGAAAATTGCATCTGGGCCTGAGTTTAGGCAGATGCATGAGATTATCACACATACCGGAATCGCATTTTGACTGGATGCTTGGCACGTGGAGGTGCAGCGCCGACACCCCGATTGCACATCACTAGAAGAATGGGTGTTCAAAAAACCAACCCCGCAGGAGATCGACGAAATTGCAGCAACACTAGCATCAACTCATGTTGCTGGTGACGGCCTCGACATGTATGATATGCGTTGCACAGTTTTTGCCGATCGGGACCAGCAATTCGAGAACAGCCTGCTTCTCCATCAGTACTTGCTTCTGTATGAAGAGATCACTTACGCCATGAATATGGGCAATGTTGGACGCCTCGAGACGCTATTTCCACCATGGATCTGTTTATTCAAGTCGACAGGAAAACATAAGTATGCAAATGCGATGATGGACTTTATGGAGGACTTACATCTCGTGTATCGCGAGGGACTACGGTGTGTGCTTGATGTTGATAACTATACCATGATACTAATCGGTCCAAAAGACGCGCAGTGCGCTATAACATGTTGGTAAATCCGACAGGCAGGCCAGGTAAATTCCGGGTGCAGACTGGGTTGTAGAGCTGTTCAACCTATTCATCAAGGTCAGTATACTGATGCATCGGTTCAAGCGAAAGTGATATGCTAACGCAGGATCGGAAACAGGGCCCATATGGCGGAACTGGCTCAAATCGAACAAAAGATCGCATACTTACGGAGTCAGTCAACGTGGGTGTCTACAGGGACTCGCATACAAATTTCGAGGAGAATTTGAAGTTACCCAGCTTGACAACAGAAAGGGCTGAACTGGACCTCAAACAAACAATGCAAAAGGTCATCTCATACATGCAAGAAAAGAAAGCTAATGAATTTTCGCGCGGGAGGCGAAGCGAGCATGTTGTCGCTGACATGATTGATAAAGGACAAAGTATTCTCGCCAGCCAGATGACCGCCGCGGCGACAGTCTCTGATGGCACAAGGGGCAACAGGGCAGAAATTGTCGAGAATGTGACAGAGATCGATCTTTTCACAGAACTTGAGGACCTAGAAGGATTAGTTCTCAGTGAGCTCGATTTACAGTACTAGATAGACGTATGAGGCATATGATGGCACCTAGAAACGTGAACTACCGAGGTTGATTGTTTGGATAAAACCAAGACGTCGGCATGGGTGTGGTTGCTAGATATTGAGATGCTGCCATGGCAGGAAAAGTCCGCGAACGGACAAAGTCTGGAGGCTGTGGGGTGACGGGAGGAAATGGCCCAGAGATGGGTGTAGAGATGGGAAATACGGGCCAATTAGGACCGAGCGAGGCCGGCATGGATGGGAGTGCAACGCGCAATGGTATAGCAGGCATGGTTTGCACGGTGAAAGCACTTTCTAGCACCGGCTGTCGAGACGACGATGTGACAGGAGATGGCTGCACTGATGCATCGGGCACGTTCTCATCAAACGAGGGAAGTGGCTCGTTTGCAGGCCTCTGTTCCTTCATAGGACACCGCGCGTTCGATGCTATAATCGACCATCAGCGATGTTGAAGTGCTCCAAACAGTCTTCAATCAAACGGACTCACCAATGTGATCGTTTGCGCCGCATCTCCGGCATGTACGTTTCCTAACCGTGCGGCACGGAGTCAGTAACGCACTCGCAGCCGCACTTGGATCAACGCAAGCTGGATTCGTGTTGGCTCTTGACTGCATAGGAAGGGCAGTCAGTACGCGATCGCTGCGATCCAAATGAGATGCTGCAGGTTCGGGTTCGGGTGGTAGTGGCGGCGCAGCAGCACGATGGATCAAGATAAACTGAAGGACTTGCTCGCCGTACGTCGTCAACCCCGCCCACTTTACCTCCTGGCGCAAGTGCTCGAGGGTTTCAATTCGATTAGCGTGAGCGCAGGCCACAATCTTCTCGAGTACGTCTGTGGGCATGATGGCCGCTGCCCCAAAGTTGTTCGCGACCGCGCGCCCATGTCGCTTGAGCATCTCTGCCTTGCGAAATTCATGGAGTGTGCATCGGAGTTCTGCGTCGCGTGTGTCCATCTTGAACTCACGCTTGTACCGAGATGCGCCCATCAGTAAACCTGGAATTTTCTGATTGATATCTGATTGTATCTGATCCTGTCTGATTCAGACAATCAGACAGTCAGACCAGTCAGGTAGGTCCCTATCGTCCAGTGCTTTTCAGACAAAAGTGTCTGGTTTCAGACAACAATCTGAGATTCAGATAGCCATTTGAATCTCAGACAGCCATCTAGAAGTCAGACAGTCATCTGAGAGTCAAACAAACATCTAGGAGTTAGATCTTGTCTGGAAGTCAGACTTGATTAGAAGTCAGAGTTTGGTCTGGAAGTCAGAGTTGTCTGGAAGTCAGAGTTCAGTCTGATAATTAAACATTGTGTCTTATCTCAGAAGCAAAGCAGACAAAACCTATATAGCTAGTCAGATATAATTCAGATCAAAACTTCAGATCAGATTCAAATCAGATCAGAACAGATCAAGATCAATCTTATATTAGGGTTCAGACAACCCTCTCTGGAATAGTCATCAACATCATGCCATCGAAAACATTAAGACTAGAGCTAGATTAGGAGCTAGGCAAAGATAGGGTAAACATTATCCATACTACATACTAAAGCAATAGCAACAGAGAACATATACTATGTGCATTAGCCTAGCCCTCAAGAGACACAATGATCACAATCCACAGGACACAAAATGCAAGTGTTTGGTGTCCCACAGAATGTAGCTATAAAACTAAGGAAGATGGACATACCTTACTTATGTCTAAAGCAAAATGAAATAGTCAGTCAATAGACAAGCGAGCAATCATTGAGGAAGCAGCCCACAAGGGAACAGTAGACAAAAATGCAGCAGTGGCGGTGGTGAGTGAACGGAAAGAAGCTGTTAGTACAGGAGGAACAAGAGTACACAACCCGCACTCGCCTCGAATACACTACACCCCCTCGCAAAATCCTAGCAATGCCAGCCTTAGTAGAAGCAACAGGGAATGAAGGAGCAAGCATGAAAGGATTACATCGTTAGTATGCACAAGCAGTAAAAATTTACTTGACTCACTTTAGAGCCCCACGACAATAGATGGCCTGCGCATGCATGCATGACCTGGCAGTGCCGTAAAGATACGGAAAGTGTACAATGGGCTGAATGCATGCACCAACTTGGGGACCTGGTGATGTGGCAGTGGTGTGCAGGTGGCAGTGGTGTGCAGGTGGCATCGACAGTGCAGGTGGCATCGACAGTGCAGGAGAGACTGTGGACGGAGAGCGGCAGTGACGAGCGATGGCGATAAGAAGGGCCAGTGAGGCATGAGAAGCAGGGGACTAAGTGGAGCTGAGAATCACTCGTTATCGATTGATACTATCTTTGTTAGTCTACGATAACAACAGAATAAAGTGAACACTCACTTTTGATGTCCTCGGAGCTTCCCTAAACCGTTCGGGAATTGCTTCAACCGGGAAAAGATAGATAGAGATGGAGAAAGACGAGAGGAAAGACGAAGGACAGATGAGGGAGGGTGGCAGGATACTGTAAGTTGTCGACATGAAGTCAACGCGCGTGCTCGGGGATTGCCGACCGGGCCGTTGACTTGCCGGAAGCACAATTCAGCATCGAAACGTTCAAGTCGTACTGTACTCGTCTCTTACTAGTATCTTTCGTATCTCCCTTCCCTCCTTTGTTCATTTTCTATCCCTTGAAGGTCGAAGGGGGCTTAATGGATGCCTAGGTAAGTCAGAAAACTTGTTATTTTCTTGTTCATTGTACTAACTTGGGGAGTGCTGCTCGTTTTCGAGCAGTGCTCCCAGCTTTCGAGTTCTCTGACATTAATTCAAAGGCCAGAGGGACGCATTAGACGAGCGGAGGGGCTTGCTGGAGGCCAGAAGATTGTAAGGTGAGTAACAAAGTCTGTTATTTGTTTGTCTTTCGCGCTAACTTGGGGCAGGAGTACTGCTCATTATTGAGCAGTACTCCCCATCCTCTGTTCGGCCTCCATCCGTCTCCTTTCCGGTGCCCCGTGCCCCGCACCCTGCCTTTCCCCTTCTCTATCCCCGCGAGTGCTCGATCTCCGCCCAACGCGACTGGTTGCGTGCCTGCACGCTAGGCGCGAGAGACGCTTTGGATGACGAAAGGAGTTGTTTGAGGACTGGAGGAACTTCAGGTGAGTAAAACATTTGTTTCTCTCGTGTTCCTCGTGCTAATTTGGGGGAGTAGTACTGCTCGATAACCGAGCAGCATTCCCTGGCCTGTTCCGTGCCGACGCAACGCACACCACGCCACACCTCTCCCAAGCTCCATCTCCCGTGCACGCCCAGCTCGCCCCGTACTTTGCACCACGCCTATGCCCCGCACGCCCGCACGTCCCCGCCGTTACCTGCACGGCCTCACAGAGCACCCACGCTTTGTGCGTGGCTGCGTGTATCGTGCGCGATTCTGTCGGCGCCCGTGTGCTCGAAGGCCGGAGGGACAAATCGAAAGCACAAGGGGCTTTCTGGGAACCTAATAGCCAAAAAAAACATTTATTAGAATGTGTATTGTACTAACCCAGGGAGTACTGCTCGTTTTCGAGCAGTACTCCCCGTTTTCTCAACCACCACATCCCGCACCTCGCCTCTCCTGTATTTCGTGCCCCACACCTCACTTCTCCCATACCGCATCTCCCTCCGCCGTCCATCTCATGCCCAGCACGTTCCCGTCGTGTCGCACAAGACCCTGCACGCATGAACAGCATCAGTAAACCTGGAATTTTCTGATTGGTGTCTGATTGTATCTAATCTTGTCTGATTCAGACAATCAGACAGTCAGACCAGTCAGGTAGGTCCCTATCGTCCAGTGCTTTTCAGACAAAATGTCTAATTTCAGATAGGTGTCTGAGTGTCAAACAGAGGTCTAGGTGTCAGACATTGTCTTGTAGTCAGAGGGTGTCTGGGAGTCAGATGGTATTTGAAAGTCAGATCTTGTCTAACTACCAGATGGTGTCTGGGGAGCAGATGGTGTCTGATATTTCTCTTATTAATATCTAAAGTTAGACATTTTCTGACTCTCAGAGTCTGTCTGGAAGTCAGATTCTGTTTTAAGTCAGAATTCAGTCTGACATCAGACACATCATGGTTTCAGATGTAAATGAGATCACAACTTGAGATCAGGCTGAAATCAGGTCAGACCAGATGAATCTCAGAATAGGGTCCAGATCATCCATTCCAGAACAGACATCAGTATCCTACTATTCAGAACATTGCAGCTGGTACACAGACTAAACTAAGAGTGTACTACTAAGTACTGCAAGGAGAGGGTAGGGCTGATGTAACTAAGACAAGCTTTACAAATAGGGAAGTGGCAGTGTCACACAATACTAATGACCGCCTAAAAACAAACATGCCGAGAACAGATCTATCTCTTCGTAAGTCACCAACCCATGGGTTGCAAACCCTGCAGCATGTTGCTGCAGGACAACACAAATCCATATTGACATGGCACAGCCTTGATGTAGGACCAGTTGGCAGGAGATGAGGGACGGTCAATAGTGATGGGAACAGCAGTGACACGGGTGGGGAGAGAACAGGCGTAAAGATTCTGTTAGCATATGAGAACGACAAGAAGAGATAGTGATTGCTTACCTTGTATTCCTCTACACGCTGTCATGATACAATATGCACTTTGTGTCCTACAAAAGCATGTAGTCACATAACTGAAAAGAGAAAAAAAAAAAGCCTACCTTTGTTGGCGTAGCAGTGCCGAACGCTAGGTGTACCCGCAGCAGCAGATACGGAGAGCAGTGAGCACGGATATGAGTGGGGCAATGAGATCAAGAGACAGTATCACTCGAAAGTAACAAGCAATACTTGTATGTGAACAACAGAAATGGAAGTGTGACTCACCTTACACAGTGTGTTGGCAGACACGCGCAGGCGAAGTCGCACGCAGGCGCAAACGGGATTGTGCAGCACGCATGCGCTGGCAGATCCCGGCGGTGACGTATCGTGGAAGTGGGGATGTGAAGGGCCGACGCTAGGGCGGCGTGGTCGAACACGCAGCGATGCATGAAGGGGTGAGACGTTGAAGGGTGCGAGGGTGTCGAAAGATAATGAAAATCAAGAGCATCGCTCGATATCGAGCAATACTCTCTGTATCAGTGCAAATAAGCATGAAAGAAAGAGATATTTACTCACCTGAATACCTCCACGTGCCGAGAAAAGATCGAACTGGTCCTTGCCTCCAGTTTGACGAGAGAGAAAGAGGAGGGAGACAGAACAGAGAGGGAGAGACCAAACGAACTTCAACAAACGATCCATGTTGAATGCTTCGAGGGGTTTGCCGGTCAGAGATTGCCGGCCGGGCCGGTGGCTGCCGGAACGCACTCGTGAACATTTCAATCTTGCCTGTATGTTGCCTCCCTTCACTGCTTGTTCTCTGACGACTCGAACACCGGAGGGACGGATTGAGGGCCAAACGGGCTTTGGGGAAGTGAGATACGTTCACGGTAAGTAAAGGACCCGTTATTTCATTGGCTATCGCGCTGACTCGGGGAGCATTGCTCGATCACGAGCAGTACTCCCCGTTTCTGCCTCCACGTATTCAGTGCCCCACATCCACACATCCGAACGCCCCCTCCATTACCGCACGACCTCGCAGAGTGCCCATGCTCCGTGCGTGACTGCGCGTGTTGTAGTGCTGCCGGCGCTCGTGTACTCGAAGGTCGAGGGGAGGCTTTCTGGAAGCCTAGGTAAGTCAAATTCATTGTTCTTAGATCGCATATCGTACTAATCCGGGGAGTACTGCTCGTTTTCAAGCAGTACTCCCCATTCTCTGTGCTGCCTCAACGACCACACCCCGCACCCCGCCACCGCCGTATTCTGCGCCCGAAACTGCACCTCTCCCGTACTCCATCTCCCCGCGCGGTCTGCCTCATGCCCCCACGCCTCCCTCGTCTCGCGACGACCCCGCACCCGCACCGTTTCTGACAATTTGAAACCCCGAGGGACGATCTGAAGCACAGACGAGCATGTGGAGGCCAGAGGTGTATATGGTAAGTAAAAATTCTTGTTTTCAATTGTTAGTCGAGCTAACATAGGGAGTACTACTCGATAACGAGCAGTACTCCCGCCTTTCCCGTGTCCTCCGTCCCACGCCCCTCATATTCCCCGCACCGTCTCGCACGCGGGCTTGCACGGACGTGTCGTACACGATATGCACGACTCCAAGGTAAGTAATCAAAGTTTTTTTCCCATTGTTTTTTGTACTAATCTAGGGAGTACAGCTCGTTATCGAGCTGTACTCCGTGTTTTGTATCTGAAGACCCACCCCTTGTCTCTCCAGTATTCCATCTCCACCAGACCGGTCCAGACTCAACGCCT